>CAEMYA010000655.1:104731-162279 GCA_903131615.1 Diplodus sargus | reverse complement strand
TTTTTTACCAACACGCTGTGGATTATAATTTGGAGCCAAACGGATTAACCATTCTTTGCCAACAAGCTGTGGATTATAATTTGACCATTGGAATACTTTTGTTCACTCTGCTGGGAGAAAAGTTTGAACTTCAAGGATATTACAAGACTCTGCAGGGTCGTGATTCACCTCGGGATTGGAAGCTTTCAGCAGGAAGGGAGCGGCCAGCCATGGATCGACCAAACCCTCTTCGTCGCAGACCCAACCAAGTAATTTAACCGACCTCAGCTCTTAATTTGATTCAGTATTCACAAGGTTTAGATTTTAGAGATATATTCTTGGATAATGATTGATTGTAATTGAAATAAGTATTGAGCTGCATGCTTCGCCCTTGCTAAAATCTATGCAATAAAATCAACAAAATATGGTTAAAGTTGAAGTAGTGGACATTGATTTTATATCTCTTTTATGGGAGTAAGAGTCAAGTGTTAAGTGTGCATTATATCTTAGGGGTTCTTGAAGGTTATTCTAGCCAACCAAATTGAAACAGTCCCTTAGGGTTTACTAAAAGCCCTTAAAATCCAACCTAGCACCATACCAAGAGCCCAGATCATTTAGAGGAGAGCTGCCATTAACGGGCGTGGCTGGTGGCCGTATCTGACTCAAGGGCTATTCATGTCAGGTGCTAAACCAGAGGCAGCAGGGTAGACGTTCGGACTTAGGCAGTTAGAAGCTAGGCGAGTCTCCTCACTACCAGCTAAAATCCCTATTTAAAATTCCCACATTTTAGAAATCTTTTATAGGTTTAGGGATTTAACCCTCTATAACGGAGAGCTGGTCGAGTACCTCCTGGACAGGGGTAAAGCTCGGGATCTAACAGTACCTTCTGTTGCTCTTCCTCACTCGTCTTCTTCTCCTCTGTGAGCTTGTTTACTTCAGCTTTCAGTCCATCAACCTGAGAGTAGAGAGAAGATCCAGACAGAAGAAGAGAGAGCGTCTCTCTTATTAAAGGATGTCAGTCAGAATGAACAATAAGACAGGACAGGACGCTCATTGGACTTCAAGTAGAACAGAGAGGTCAAATAGTGATGGTGATGAAAAGCAGCAGTTTGTAGATGAATCACAGTCTCAGTTGTGTGTGATTAAACTGATCAGTGATCAGCAGAGAGTTCAGTCAGTCTGTCTCACTGTTCTTCCTCATTCACATCAACTGACTGAAGAGTTTCTGGAGCAACACTTGATGACCTTCACACATTATTTCTGTGTGTTGCTTCTTTACCCACAACATCTTTGATGCTCTACAGCAGAACATCAGCAGTGTTAAAACATCGACCACAAGCACAGGAAGCATTTAAGGATATCAAAAATGTCAAGTACAAATATTAAAATCGCTGTAACAATGTGAAACTAAAGGTAAAATCATCAGATTCCAAAGGCTTCAAATTAATTTAGCTTGTAATTATTTTAAAAATACTTGACTCTTTGTCCAGTTAATGTCATTATAAGTGTAAACAATCTTCAGAAATGAAAGCAGTACTGGTGAAATGTAAAGTTTGCTATATGCAGCAAAGTCACAATTCTATCTCTCTCTTTGTCAGTCTTACATTATCAGCCTTACTGGTTATCACAGGAAGTGGATGTCAATCAATCTTTCAGTGTGCGTGCCTGTATCCCACTAATAATAGATAGGGGGGGGGGCAAGACCTTGAGGGCCTTGTATGTGAGGAGTAGTGTGAGCCCTCCGTCTGGATCAGTCGCGGCCACTTTCTGATATTATCAAATCTATGGAAAAAACTATGCCAAAATGCTTCGCCCTCTGCCCTATCAGAACTCCTATCAGCCTCCAATCTTAAGAGACCTACCAAGTGCCACCCTCTCGTTCTTCCTGTGAGGGCCTTTTTAGAGTCCCTTCTCAAGTAAACCCACTCCTTCAGATTGGTCCCCTTGCAAAATTATCCAATAGACTAAAAGAGGAGTTTGACATGTGTTAGGCATCTTCCACCATTTGCCATGCAGGTCAAACTTGACTAAGCACTTTATCGTCTGTTAACCTTTGACTCCTTACAGTTGGAAGCCAACCCCTGGACCATCACTCACACAGTGAAAATCAATTAGTTATGATTGAATCCGAACTAAGTAGATCAGTCTTGATTGAATCTAAGCTAAGTAAATCAGAATGTGTTACCCTCCAAATACCTCAAAGGGATGCAAGAATTGGTGTGATGTGGGACCTGCGATTGGTTTTGGTTAGTCGTCTGGCAGCAGCATTTTGTACGAGCTGCAGACGAGACAGGGCTGCATGGTTGAGACAGGAGAAGAGAGCATTACAGTAGTCAAGGCAAGAGAAAATCAGGGTGTGGATTAGAAGTTCAAGATGTCTGGTTGTTATCATTGCATTGATTTTTGAGATGCTCCGGAGTTGGAAAAAGCAGGATTGTACAAGGAGTAACATGTTGAAGAGACAAAGAGTTGAGTGGACAAGTCATCTGAATTGATGAAGTAAGCAATGATCACATTCACCTCTTTGTTCTTGGACTCCAGCTGATCCTTCAGTGTCATCACTTCACTCTGAGCTTCCTCTTTATCTCGTCTCTCCTTCCTGATTGTTTCTTCTTTGCTTCCAGTCTGGGGGTTGAAGAGAGACATGGAGAAAGACCAGATCATAGACAGTCCAATGTAAAGCTCTGATTCATTCTGCATTTGAATTTAATGATTTAATCAAGCTGTGGTTATAAGTAGTCCAGTTGTACAGACAGACAGACAGACAGACATTTCACATAATATGCTGGTCTTTGTGGAAAATAACTACAAACACACCTATATTTAAAAAACAGGGTAACAAAAAGAAGGAAATGAACCTTGGTCTGTAGATTCTTCACTTGTTCTTCAGCTTTCTCTCTTTTATTCTTCTCCTCCTTGAACTTTTTCTCCCACTGGAGGGAAACAGAGATCAGATTGAGTTTTATTCAGTACTCAGGATGTAAACTGAGCTCTGATTGGCTGAAGGTTTATTGTCTGTTAATAATGTCTCATATATCTGCTTGTGTTTGCTTTGAGCACATTCATACTGTAAATATATCATGTGAATACAAGCTGGAACAATCAGAGCTGTTCTTAATTGATGGATTTAAACTGGGAGCAACAAATGAATGTCATATAAAGACCATCCACAAAGATTGATGAGGGAGGAAACATGAAGCTCAGTGATTGTGATCAGCTGATCATTCAGGTCTGTCAGACACAAACTGTAAACTCTGAGGACTACAGGAGCACTTTTCACTGCAGGAAACAGCTTTAACATGTTCATGCTGCTTCGGCATTCTGAGGACAATTTAAACATATCAGAAGTTTGATGTTGTTATTCAATTAAATGAGCTAACAAATAAAGACATAAATATGAGATTTTAGGCTAAAATCTTAAGTGGAGACAAAAAATATCATCAGTAAGAGACAAACATATTTTATCTTGGTTTGTACCTTCTGTCGCTCTTCCTCACTCCTCTTCTTCTCCTCTGTGAGCTTGATGACTTCAGCATTCGTACTGATCATCTGAGAGTAGAGAGAAGATCCAGACAGAAGAAGAGAGAGCGTCTCTCTTATTAAAGGATGTCAGTCAGAATGAACAATAAGACAGGACAGGACGCTCATTGGACTTCAAGTAGAACAGAGAGGTCAAATAGTGATGGTGATGAAAAGCAGCAGTTTGTAGATGAATCACAGTCTCAGTTGTGTGTGATTAAACTGATCAGTGATCAGCAGAACATGTTCCAGTTGTCAGTGTGCAGCAGATCATCTCCTGAGGGAAATATCTGTCTCTGTGTTCACCAGTTAGTCTCTAACTGTGTCTGTCTGCTGTTTGCTGCTGAGCAGGTGGTGAACAGTGGCTCTTTATACATTCTGCTCTTATCAGCTGAACACTACATCTTATATTGTTGTATTATTCATAATATTCTGGTCTTAGTGGAAGATAACTAGTGATTGTAAAGATGTAATGTATGGTCCTGGATCAGTACTGAGACTGTCTCAACACAGGAGGAGCAGCTCCTCAGGTCCAGACTCTGCTGTCCACTTCCATCTGAAGGAGAACAATCGATTACAATCGAAGATAATGAATTACAACTTAATTATAAACCAGTTTGTATATTCCATATCAGCCGATCAACCTCAATTAAGAACTGAACGTTTTATTTTTCTCTCAACAACAAACAAAGAAAAACAACTAGAGATGCACCGATCCAGTTTTTTCCGATCCAATCCGATACCGATACCTGGACGGTGCTATCGGCCGATACCCGATACCGATCCGATACCGTTGTTGAATTAATAATAAACTGTATATCTTTCACCATGTGAAAGGGACTAAAGGCACCAGACTTTCCTAACAAAGACAAAATAATCAAACAGTTACCGAACATTGTAAACATGTGTAACATTAATAATAAATAATAATAATAATAATACATTTAATTTATATGGCACCTGTCAGGGTACCCAAGGACACACGTAACACGAGCACCATTTCTGAAAACTGTGAAATAATGTAGAATTTGTTAAAAAAAAACCTAATTAATTAATTAATTCATCTGAAGTCTCGTCTGAAGAGAATGAACTTTGTAATAGTTGGGTGAGAATGAAGCATTAAAAAATATAGAGTTTGAAGAGATGTTACAGTGAGAATGATTCAAAGTAGCGCCTGTCAGTCAGCGCGGAGGGAACACTAGCACAGAAGTCAGTAGCGCCGTCTGTAAACAAACTAGCGTCTGGAGGCTCCGTGCACACAGCGACCATCCAGCATTGCTGCGAGCCGGGGAGACCGTAGCAGCAGAGGAGGAGACAAAGCAGCCCGGCGGTGAATAACCCTGAGGTTGTGGTGGAGGGAGGACCAACGGAGCAATGATGGACAGCCCACAGAGTACGTCGATTTGAAAGTTAGCGTTGCTAGGCTAACAGCTGACCGGTGAGGCTAACGGCTGATAGCGGGGCTACTAGCTAATCAGCTGAGAAATGTGACGTGAGTAAGTGTAACGTCCTGCAAACAGGAATACAAAATAAAACATGGCAGCTGAACCTGAGAATAAACTAATAAAGAGTTGGTCAAACAACAACTTGCGCTCTTCCAGCATGTGACACACTGACGCTGACGAATGACGCAGGATGTGCTGCGACGGCGAAAAAAAAAAAATTGGATCGGCCGGTGGATCTGTTTCATTTTACCGATCCCCAATCCAGGCGTTTTGTCAATATCGGAGCCGATATCCGATCTTAATATCGGATCGGTGCACCCCTAAAAACAATTCAAACTATTCTTCCCTCTTTGGTTTAGTCCTAATCTTAAACACAACATTCCATTCTGGTTTTGGTCCAGTTGCCTACGATACAGCACTTAATATCTAACCATGACCTGGATGACTGAGAACCTTCATCAACATTCTGGTTTTAGACTGATTTATCTGTAGCCCGTTGTGATATTTGTCTTTTCACTTTTTTATCATAAACTGAACAAATATTAAAGCAGAAAATTGTCAAGAGAAAAGTGCAGCTTTGAGATATTTAAGAACTGAGGACAAATAAGGCCAATGTAAAGCTCTGATTCATTCTGCATTTGAATTTAACAAGGAACAGAATACAAGAACGTGTGATTATCTGTAAAGACAGCGTCCCTCCAGTCCTTCTGCTCTCAGTCTGGACCTGAACGTCAGTGAGTTCAACTGATGTTTGATAAAATAAAATATTTCTATTGTTGTTTTCTATGGTACTTTCATAGTGATCAAATTAAAGTGATTAACCTCGTCAGTCTTATTCTTCGGCTCCTGGTTCTTCCTCTGAACTTCTTCCTCTCTCCTCTTCTTCTCCTCCTGGAGCTGAGTGAAGACACAGTGTTTCATTAAAACAACAAGGAAACACAACAACAGTGACATACAGACAGCTTTGGACAGTTACACACTGCTGTTCATCAGAACCAGCAGATAGAAACACTCAGTGATGAAAACCATCATGGTCTCATTGTGGAGGAGACAGACTTGAAGGTGGATTCAAATGAATCAGGTAGGAGGATGAAAATAAAAGGTTCTGTGAAGAGTACAAATCCAAACCTCCCCAGTCTTCTCCTGCAGTGCCTCGTGTAACTTTGACTGAATGACTGAATTGCTTTTTTGGGGGGGAGGGGTCACACAAAGTGTGACTAAGAATGTTTGACCTGAACTGAACAAAATGATTGAACGAAGTGAACTGTGATTTTCATCTCTGCAGTGGTCCAAAATTGGACTTTGACTGTGAATCCTCTTTTCTAGATCAACAATATCAGAGACACAGCAACTCACTTCACTCTCTTCTCCTAACTATCAATATAACACAGGTAGAGACATTTGGAAGTTAAATGTTGTGTTATAATTTGAGAGAGTCTGCAGTGGTTCATGCTGGATACAGGAAACACAATTTTTCATTTCAGATCGTAGTTTTGTCTTCAGCCATTTCAAGACCCCTGACACCAAAGCATGGTTACCCTTGCTTATAACTCTGTTTTTCCAACTCTTGCTTTTTATTTACTCATAGTTCTTTATTTTCCCCTTTCCCCTTGTACAATACCTCCATTAGCTCCCTTACCTCTGTCATGAGCACCTCACACTCTTGGTTCTTCTCTCCTCTATCAATTTCATCCCTGTGGTTCCTCTTGGTCTCTGGGTACAAATAAAGTCAGTACAATGTATGCATAAAAGACATTTACTTGACTTGGGAATGCATTGCAACCAACCAGTGGAATATGGATATGTTGTTTAAAAGAAAGATCAATTACACAACATCATAAATGACATCAATTTTCCACATAAAACTTGTGTAGCTTGACATTGACATATAAATATAGCTAACTTGTGACTTACTGGTTTTCTTTTGTCTCCACACATAAAAGCCAAGTAACAGAATAACCAGGATGCAAACAGCCAAACTAACAACCAAGCCAGTTGTGATTAAAAAGAAACTCGATTGAACCTCAAAGAAATCCTCTGAAATGATAAAACACAGAATAACATGGCAGTTAAAGAAAAAGGGACTTCAGATATTTGAAACTTAAACAGTGTTCACATCATGAAAGTAATAATATGGTTTACCTGAAATAAAGATGTGTGTCTCTCTAATCTGGTTGGTGCTGTTCTGTTGGACTCTACAGGTGAAGCTGTTGCTGTGTCTCTTCTCCACAGTCACTCTGCTGCTGACAGTATAGAGGTCATCAGGACCTCTGACTGTCTCTGTAGGTCCAGCAGAGAGGAGGTTTCCCTCACCGTCCAGCCAGAACACCTCAGGTTCTGGATACCAGCCTGTAGACTCACACTGTAGAACTGCATGTTCACTGTTATTAGTCAGAACCTCTATGAAGGGTGAGGAGACAGAACCTGAGGAGAGGAGAAGAAGATCCAGCTGAAATAAGTCAGTTGGTACCTGTAGATATTTAATCATAATACTCAGTCTGAGTCTGACTCACCAACAATGAGCTGGACAGGAGCCTCCTACAGTTTCAGTGAAATGTTTCCTTGCTTCAGTTCATCAGGAAACAGTGATGTTCTTCCTTTGTAGGATGGATTCTGTGCATTTACTAGGTCCTGACCAGAACGCCTCACATGGACCAATCTCTCCTGCAGGTCAGGTCTGGTCCACTCTATCGTCTCTGCATTAACGTCCATCGCTGGTTTTAGGTGACATGGCAAAATGATGTCATTACCAATTCCTGCTAGTACTGATCGAGGTGGACCAATTATCTGAGAATGACCTGGAAAGCAAAAGTTGTGTTTATTAATTTCTACAGTAGGAGACCGTTTCCAAGAATGTTTGTCTTAAAAGTAAATTAAAAGTGGAGTATCAGTCGGAGACAGTTTGACTGAGACTGAATCATCGGTGAGATCACAGTTTTTCCAGATTTATGCTAATTTTACCATGAATGACCAGTCGTTTATTCATTACAAGGCAGCTTTGATAAACACATAAAGGTGTGTCTTTTGTTTCTGTAACCTACCTTCTGGTTGGGTCCTTTGTCGTAAACCTTAATATGAACAAGGAAACGGAATAATAACCTATATATGAACTGTCAGAGCCCAGCAGACTCTGAGGAGTCTGAGACTTTCAGAAGGAGCTTGTAACTTTTGTTATAATCTTAAACAGAAGTGTCAACGAAACCAAGGTTAAAATGTTCATTGCCTGAGTCATCATGATAGCCTCCAATCCAGTAGTTCTGAGTCCACCTCCCAAAGAGCTTATCTCCACCTAGCTCCGTATTAGATTAAATTCAGTTACCCAGAATTCCCCAGTTCTTACACCTAGGTGCAAAAACTGCCAAGATGTCCAGCTTCGAGCTACTATTGCTCAGGGTGACAGACCCCGACTGTCCAGATAGTCAAAAATCCAGCTAAATCCACAATCAAAGGAACACAAATCAAGTTAGCACTGAGTTGCTATCCTGACACAGGGTGGTGTCCTGAGGCGATCTAATGTAAACTAAATCTTATTATCCATCATAATTAATAGAGTTATCCCTGATAATCATTATTATTATTTTTTTTATTTTATTTGCCAAATACAACCCAAAGCACATATTAATGTTGCTTGGGGCACTATGTATGGTGCCCAGTGTGAGGCAGTGTACTGTTGGCAATCATTCATAATAGCATGATATTAATTTCAGCATAATTTGACCGGTGCTAAAATTTGAGATTCACATCCAGCCAAAAGTCTATACATTGAACCTGGCTCGTCGACAGCAGGATTAGACATAGATTTCTCATCTCATTTTCTTCTGCTTTATCCGTGAGGGTCACGGGGATGTTACCCCCTTTTGTTTTATCCCGCTTTTTCAAGGCATCGCAGGGATTACTGGATCCAAACCCAGTTATCTCTATGGGCGAAGGCAGGCAACACCCTTGGGGTTTAGTATCTTGCTCAAGGATACTTCGACACGTAGCTCAGTTCCGCCCCAGGCGAGCCGAGATTCAAACCAGTGACCTTCTGATCACTAGTTAACCAGCTCTACCCACTGAGCTACAGCCGCCCCTATACATAGACTTGTAGCTATTGAGAATTGATATGTCAATCAAATTTGCAACCCATTTTGATTACCCAAAATCTTTTAGGTTATCAACTGCCACTTTGAGCTATTTGCTGTTGTTTTATAAATTCAAGTTGAAAATGCTCTGTCGAAATTGTAAGAATTTCAGTCAAGTATTTGAATATCTCATATGATGCATTTTAGTTAAGCTGTCAGCATTTGATAACTATTTAAGCGTTCCTCGTGTTAATCACAGTGTGCTGCTGGCCCTTGTATACAAAGAAGTTTATATCTGGCTGACACTGCCTTGCATTCCTACCAGCCCTGTGAAACAGACATTTTTTGATGTTAATACCACGTGTTTCAGCCCGAGTCAACTTTAAGAGACAATCCTCTGACTGTTTCTGCCCTTCCAGTTAGTGCATGTTGACAGTTCAGGAGTTCACAGTTACACTTGTGAACTATGTTCATCTTTAGTTTATCTTGTAGTCCCTTTTGAACAGCCATTTTGTTAGTAGTTTTCCTTTATCTATGCCATGGTACTTTGAACTCTAGCCACCATGAAAGGCCAGTCAAAACACTGAACTGCACTCTCTACATTCAATGGTTGGTTCAAGGATCCTACCTCTACAAGAGTGTGTCAGAAGCAGATTTGAAACCAAAGCACTGAGCAGGGGTCCAAGCAGTGAAAGAAAGGGCAGTCTGTAGACCTGGTGAGCCATCCTGCAGCTCTGAAAATGGACCAAAGATACAGTGTTTGAAAAGAAATGCTTTTTAATTGTTATTTAGGTAAAATAAGTAATTCAGCCATTCATGAGCTGGCACAAAGGGACACGCCACCTATTCAGTATTTAATCTCCCTGAAGTTGAAGAACTTGTGGGAAAAATGTAAATGATAACAAATTTTAAAGGTTAAAATCAAAGCAGCAGAGATGTCCTGTGTCCTATATTGTTGTAGTAAAGTTATGTGTGTTGTGTATGAAAAGAAAAACAGCTCAGAATATTTTCTCTCTATTGCGCTACAAAGATGGCTCATGTCCTCGTGTCTAATGGGTTGAAAAAAATACAGATCAGCTGACGCAAAGGATATACATTTAACTGCATTACTCTCTTTTAAGCTACATGTGTGGTAATACAGGGCTAGTTGCTCTCTAAAAGGGGATAGCGTATTTTAAAATGGAGGTTAACATATATAGAACAAGCAAATATCAATAAAGAAGACGTACCTGTAGTTTGATGTGTCAGTTACTTCCCCAGACTGCGTGACCTAGTCTATATCAGTATATTGTGACTATATCATTGTAGTAATGTTATGTTTGTGTTGTGTATGAACAAAAATTAACAGCACAGAATTGTCTCTCTATCGAGCTACAAAGATGGCCCATGTCCTCGTCTCTAAATGGGTTGAAAACATACAGATCAATTGACTCAAACGATACACATAAGTTATAAGCTACATGGGTGGTCTAAATAAAGGTCTAGTTTCATTCTAAAAGGTGATAGCGTCTTTCAAAATAGAGGTTAAAATATGTAGAACAAGGAAATATTAATAAAGTAGACGACGTACCTGTAGTATGATGTGTCAGTTACTTCCACAGACTGCGTGACCAGAGTCTGTAAATCATTAATTAATTCTGTGTTATCAACTACAAATTGTTTAGATTTCATTCAAAACATAATCAACAAGTAAAGTAAATTATATTTCAGATTTACACATTAGCACCATGGCTAAGCTGATTTATTAATTACAATATAAATTATATATAAATCAGTTAACTTTACACGCAGTATTGTGATTCGGTCTGGTTTCACTTTGAGTGTCTTTCTAACATACAACTGAACTTTGAGCCTGTTGCCAGGCAACTGAAGGTGTGTATAAAACATTACAGCTGTAAACAAAAAGATCAGGAGAGATAACACTGTTCTTCTTGTCAACTTGACAAAATGGGAGCGGTCATGAAGAAAGCGTTAGGTCTGTTATCTTACTGTAGGGGGCAGAATAGGTTCTCTATTTGAGGTTCGCATTGATTGGATGCTGATTGAAGTCAAGCAGCATACACATCCGATTTTAAACTATGTGATGTTAATGCTGACTGTAAATGCTCTAAAAAGAGTTTGGAACTGCAAGCAAAATGTTAGATTGTCTTTCAGCTTTATGTTCCACTCAGGCACAGCCATTTCCATCAACTACTGACAAAACATGCCGCAATGCTTATTTAAAGAAGTTAACAAGTGGAGAAATGAACCTATCATTTCATATTGTATCTGTCCAGCATGCACGATCATGCTACCAGTTATGTTGCATCAATTAGCATCAAATTACTCACAGGAGGTAAAGGTGGATGATGTTCGTGGCTGTGAAGATTCTCTGTCATTACAGTCATGATAGAACTAGAATAAAATCTAAGGCTAACGGACGTTCTTTGCAGTTCATGGCTGGATTCCTTATCCCTTCATCAAGGGGCTGCACCACACTGCTGTATGTTGAAGCCACACTGAGCTCAGCTTCTATATCAGCATCAGAAATGAAGTGAACAGGAAGAGGAAGTTGTCATCTGCGGTACGCTTGAACTAAAGTTCAGTCTGATGTTCAGTCAGCAGCAAGACAACATGGAGGCTGCAGCTCTCTGCTTCAGACTGTGTGAGTACTGACTCTCAGGTTTCTTGTTTCTGTGTATATACAGTATACTGCATAAAGTAAATGAGTATATGGTTAACATACATTTTGTTTTCTTTATGTATCCAATAATGCTCGTAATCATTCTGCTGGATGCACATGTTCAGAACAGAGGTGAGCCAAACCTAGATGACGCCGAGTAATACACATTATAATCAAATTCCATCACAAGGTTTTGTCTTTTGTAACTTTCTCTACTGTCTCTCTGTGTCAGATGCAGTTTTTCGTATCGTTTCAAACCGACTGCAGGTCTATGAATACGAGTCCCTCTTTTTTCACTGTGAGGGTCTTGATGGCTCCACTCAGTTGAGAGGCATCAGGAACACTGCCGGGTTCATTACAGTGTGTGATGAGAAGATGTCAGCACTGTTTTGCACTATTCAAAGAGCCTATCCTACAGACAGCGGAGAATACTGGTGTGAGACATAAGGAGGAGAGAGAAGCAACAGTGTTGAGATCACTGTCACCGGTATGTTTAAAGCAATGAAATCCATGAGATCATCTCTTGAAATGTTAAAGGCAATGTAAAAGGAGCTATAATTAGAAGATGAAACTGATATCAAATTATAGTTCATCAAATTTCAGAAAACCTTTGTTTTCCAGCTGGTTCTGTGATCCTGGAGAGTCCTGTCTGCCCTGTGACGGAGGGCAACAATGTGACTCTGAGCTGCAGAAACAAGCTGACCTCTTCCAACCTCACAGCTGAATTCTATAAAGAAGGCGTCCATATTGGGAGCACCTTTACAGGAAAGATGACCATCCACAGTGTCTCCAAGTCTGATGAAGGACGGTACAAGTGTAAGACAGTTGGAGGTGGAGAATCACCAGAGAGCTGGTTGGTTGTCAGAGGTAAAACACGACACAGTTTAAAGTTAAAGTATCTAAAATTAGATTTGGATGTTAAGTTGTAGCATATCTGCAGTATTTCCATAAACTAATTGTTGTTTAGGACAGTCAGAAAACAATAGGAACAACAGCACAATAGATTTTCAATTTCTCTTTGCAGCTCTTCACAGAGAGACATGTCCCTCCTCAGACACGCCCCCTCATGTTCTCCTGGTCTTAAGGACTGTTTTCACCATCTTGCTGGTGGCTCTGCTGCTGGTTGGACTGCTTAGCTGTGGGAAACTCAGAATCACATACAAATAACTGAAAGTGTCTTGGAACCTTGTTTGGTCATTACGAACCACCATCATGCTTTGGGTCTGAGATAATCACCAAGATTGTTTTACATTTCATCTTCATGTTTTTTTTTTTTTACTTTTATTTACATTAAGTTTGGTGTTTATCTTCACTGTGCTACGCCAAGTGTTTGACTTTCTCACGATCAGAGAAGGTTTAAAAACCACAGAGGTTCTGACTGATGCATCGACTATTTTTATAAAACCACGTGTCAGTTCTCTTAGTCTCGTTTTTTAAAGTCGGCTGTTGATAATTTCAGCTTCACAGACACAAACCACATGAGAAAATGTCTTTATATATGTAGAAGAAGCTTTGAGGATGCTCTGTCTAAACAAAAATAGGTCATGGTGTAAAGCGCCTCAAGGGTCAGATGTGTCTCGAATGTTTATAAGGAAATGTAAAGTCAGAATGTCTAAATATTCACATTAAGCCATCTGCTGTGTTACTGCGTCAACCGTGTTTGTGTTTGTCTGTCAGTCCCAAAATAGCACAACAAACTGAAATTATTAAGAAAGGTGAATGTAGTGAGAGACCAGAGACTTTGTAATTCTGACTTTCTAAAATTGGTGTTGTTCTGTTGGACTTGAAAAGTGAAGATGTTGTGCTAGCAACTAGCTGAAAAAGTACTCAGTTTATAATTGCAATTAAATGTTTGTTCTTATTAAAAATCAAAGACAACAGGATTTTCAAAATCAGGTTTTAACTATGTTGGGACCCACAGATGAAGTCATTCATTGTGTATTTCAAAATGGACTGATGAACTGAACTCAGGGTCCCGGAATTCCCCATTCTTCACACCGAGGTGCAAAATTTTGCGTTGAGCTACTATTGGTCAGAGTTTAAGACCCCCCTCTAACCAGACAGTCAAAACTCCACCGTCATCCTTGTTTTCTTTCTCACTTGAAGTCTCTGCTTCTTCAACTTCTCATCCTGAAGGGCTCCTCGCCATCTATCCTCACAGAGGGCACCATTATGCTGGGCTTTCCAATACACAAGATACAATTAAAGCTAGGGTCTGTAGTTTGTTCAGAAACACATTTTGTTATACTGGGTGAAATGGTCCTTCTATCCTGAGAGTAGTCAATACATTATGTATTCAGAAAAAAGGAATGAAAATAATAATATAATAATATAGCAGCTGCAGGACTGAGAAAAAGCTGACCAATCCGTGCTATCCACCCCTTTGTCCCTCTCTGCTCTGTGCGTGCACACGTCAGGTTGCACTGATGCTGGAAATATTCAGCACACTCCTCTGCAGAAATACAGAGTTGCAGGAGAAGACGTTCATTTGGTTACAATGGCAGAGAAAATGCAGCCAGCGTCACTTGTAACAGCTCACCCCGCTAAAAACGCAAGGAAAAGAAAGCCTGAGGCTGAAAAGGCTGACTCAGTGTTGAGTGGTGGAGACAACTGGGGCATGTGAAGGGCCTGAAAAGTGATGCAGAGGTTGCTCTCTTTCTGTTGGACAGGTAATGATTTGTTTAGTTTTGGGGAGATTTGTTATTTTCATGAAATATATAAGGTTTGCAAACTTGGCTACGTTTGTAGTTCGTATTAACCCAATGCTAACATTAGCTTCTTTGTGTGTTGTTTTTAGCCTAACCCTAACCCTAACTCTAACCAATGGCTAATGAGTCGGCCCAATTTCCACTGGATACAGGTCTGCTGCCTTTGCGGCTCTGCTCTGGTTTTGCTCCGCCGTCTGCCCTTCCCATGATAATCACATAATCACTCGCGACTGCAGTTGTAGGTCTGTGTTATTAAAAACAACAACACAAAGTGTTCCTGACCGAAGGATCAGCAGAAGAGCTTGTGTTTGTCTCTTTTTTGAGATTTGTGTGCTGGTGTCAACACGGAGTGTTTTATTTTGAAAAGTAACTGGATGTAGTTTGTTATTTCTGCTCTTGACTTCCTGTCTTCTCCGTGCTAAATTCAGCTGAATTGCTGCATCGTGCTCCAGCATCTCCTTCTCCCTGCTGAGTCCCACTAACAGATGTGTGTTCAAGTTTGTGGGGGCGTGGCTTTGGATGGAGCACTGACGGGATGGGGGGTTGGAACGTAGAGGAGGTGCCACTTTCAAATCTTGCTAGCTCTCTTGCTTGCTCTCCAGGATTGTAGACCCTAGCTTTAAGTAGTGTTTATGCAACATTAAAAAGGAGTTTAAGGTTCCATTTAATGATCAGCAGGGATAATTATTAATTAATCAAGATCGCCTTGGGGCACCACCCCTGAAGAAAACTAGCTGTTATGGTAAATTTGGTTGAAGTTATTAAGTTAATTATAAATCAGAGTGATAGCTTGCTTTCCTGTTTTCAGTTTATATGATCAAGCAATAAATCCCAAATATATATACACTGCTCGGAAAAATTAAGGAAACACTTTCATCACACATCAGATCTTAGTGAACACATTTTCAAGTTGAAATTCTTGATTTATATTTTATAACATTAAATGACCTATCACGGTCAATGGAAACAAAAAATCATCTGAGGTCCACACACCACATTACGAACACAGACACACCACAGTGTTCCTCCTCCAACAGTTAAATATATGATTTTGCTCATAGACAGTCAAATGGATTTGTTGTCATAATCTTTATTATTTATTGATTACTATCAGTATCTAAATATCCCGATTGCTGGGTTGATCAAGGAGAGGTGGGTGCAAAGATTGTGAATCCGTGAGCATATTGTTAGTTTGTTCGCATGGATTTCTACATCACACCTTTTAATGCTGACTCTGCAGAAGTGACTCTCCTCAGATCAGAGCCTGATTAATGACTTAATTTTTTCAAAGGCTTTCATGTCATTTTTGCTTTGTAATTTTTGTCATACATTGTTTTAATCATCCACAGTTCTAAGTGAAAACACAGAATCATCTTTATTGGAAAATTAAACATTTTAAAGAATGAACAAATATCACTGTCAATTAATATATGTCTTGTAAAACCATACATTAAAGTTACTATTCCACATACAGTATATTACATAAAAACGTTTTACCTTATAAAGCAGAAAAATGCATCAGGTCATTCTAAATTGAACAATTGAATTACAAACAATGTAAAACGTAAAATAAACAACGAACAACATAACTACTAGGGATGCAACGGTACAGTTTTCCCACGGTTCGGTATGCATCACAGTTTTTGGGCCACGGTAACGGTACGGTTTCAATGTCTTAATATAAAACTACTCAGACTAGCAAAGGCAATATTGCATTGTAAAAATAATAGCACAATTCTTTGTGCATTGTCTGTGGTTACAGGAATTTGGATATTTGCTCTCTCTAGCTTCCATTCAGTAACTGCATGCACTAGTTCTTCAGCCATGTGTTCACTTGTGTGGCTCTCATACAGTGGATGAGTCTGCAGCACAAAGCCCCTCATTTCCCAATCAAGTATTAGGGTTCTCCCCAGAAGTTTTTAGTGTAGTGGCGCACCGTCAGCCGGCGGGGGGAGAGAGGGGAGAGACGGTCGTTATCGCCGTCAGCGGAGGTGACGAGCGTCCGTTTGTCTGTCCGTTCCCGGGCTCCTCGCCGTCAGCTGGGGGACGGACGGGAAGCGAGAGGACGAGAAGACCGCGGCAGCCCACAAACACCCGCTGTAAGGCAGCTAATATTGAAATCGTGTATGGCGGCGCAGCGCTGTTCATGGGAGGTCCACCTATCCATGGAGAGAGCAAGGTGAGGTGCTTGCCTCAGTTCCTTTTCAATATCCCTCCGGCATACTTCATAAAGTTCTGGGATCACTTTACTACTACAGTGGGTGCGGGAGGTGAGCCTAAACAATGTGCTGCTCTCATGCCTCTGCTCCTGAGGGGATCACACAGCATGCGCGGCAGCACAGAGTTTTGAAAAAGTTTTGTGACGGGGAAACGTACCGAAAATGCCGTTGTTTGCCGTTGTGCATTGAACCGAACAGGGCGTATTGAACGGTTCGGTAAAATACAGAATATTGTTGCATCCCTAATAAGTACTATAAATGTATATTTGTGTTGTAGGACATGAAGTTTTAATATAAATATTTAGTCCAGTATAAAAGCACAAAACCTTTATGAGTTATGTTGGCTCACATTTTGATTTTGGGTTTATAGCAGTTCAATATTTGAGATTCACAATTAAGTTTTACGTTAACAATAAGAAGTGCTCTGTCAAAGACATGTTCACTGGGTTCTCTGCATTTATAACCCTAACCACACAAAAAACAACACAGGATGGACAAACAGTATTTAAAATACACTTCCATTGTCAGAACATCCGCTATAACATAATCACATAGTTAATATAAGTGCAGTTGGATTCTCTCAGCACCACAGTTTTCCTCTCTGAATCTGTATGAATCCTCCTTCAGATCCTTGAAGTCATGATGTCCATCGAGGTCAAAGAAAAGAGTTTAGGAAGTGACACAGAAGGTCAGTGTGTTGATCATTTGACCTCATTCATGGTCAACTCTTGTTTACTGCATGACTACAAAGTGTTTCTCTGCAGGAAGATCAGAGTCTGATCCTGTTCTGGATTTGCTGGATCACCAGATATTCAACATTTAGCTGCACTGATGTTGTTAATAGTTTCTTGTGTATCTTGAAGATAGCTGTGATCTTCCTGATCCTGTGAGTCCTGCTGACAGAGAGAAAACACACCTGAACAGTCGTTCAGAATGGGCTTTATGATCTACAGGCTGCTTGTGTCCCTCTATGTTTGTGTCTATGTGTCTGTGAGAGAGAGTCGTACATACGACTTCCTCCAGTTAACAGACAGCTGAATGCTGATGTTTCAGTTTTACTGCTGCAACCTGAACTGTTTCACTTCTCAGTCATTACATGTTTGAAATTTCTTGATAAGTCCACTTTCTGTTCCTTTTAACAACAGCAATGGAAAAAATCTGTGATTAATTGTAATCCATTGAGAACTGTTCACTCTCACAGTGCTGTGTTCAGACAGACACCAGGTCAAAGTGAAGTCAGTGAAAAAAAGAGTGGATCAGTTCAGTTTAACTTGCTGTCTGAACACAACTTCAGACTCTCACAGGACAATAGTTCTGCTGACATGTTGTTCAGGTTTGGCACTTTCTGGTCTAAAGTCCTGGACTAAATGAATACTAAGTTCTGATTGGCTGGAGGTTGTGATTACCTTTTTTAATGTGCATATTGATTGGTCAGGTTTAAGTTCTGTTTTGGTCTGAGCACATTAATACTGTAAATATATACAAGTAAGTAAGTACATAACAACCAGAGCTCTACAAAATCAGATGTTATATTTCTATCAGAAACACATTCTCTGTTCCACGTGTTTGAGATACAGTGGAACTTTAGTCCAGTTTCAGCTGTTTGCTGTCTCAGATTTGCCCTCATGGTGACTCGCCTAAGTAAAAGATGTAAAGATGAACTTGTTACGTCTCTTAGTTCTGATAGTTCTGTTCAGGTTTCATCAGTTCAGCTTCACTGTGACTTTATGACGACTTGTTACTACAATAAACATCCTGAACATATTGGAGGTCTTTGTTGGTTGAGATGAGAATTTTATATAAATGAGTGAAAAACAAAACACATCAGTTTATATGAGGAAAAACAAAACCACACAGAGGCTGGAAACAAATCAACATCAGTGAAATATGATACTCTGTTATGTTGGTTTGTACCTTCTATTGCTCTTTGTCGCTCTATCTCTTCTCCCCTTTGAGCTTGTCGACCTCTCCTCTCAGACCATCAACCTGAGAGGAGAGAGAAGTTCATACTGTTATATGTTTAAATAAACTGACAATAAAATAAAGCAAGAGAGAGCGTCTCTCTTATTAAAGGCTGTCAGTCAGAATGAACAATAAGACAGGACAGGACGCTCATTGGACTTCAAGTAGAACAGAGAGGTCAAATAGTGATGGTGATGAAAAGCAGCAGTTTGTAGATGAATCACAGTCTCAGTTGTGTGTGATTAAACTGATCAGTGATCAGCAGAGAGTTCAGTCAGTCTGTCTCACTGTTCTTCCTCATTCACATCAACTGACTGAAGAGTTTCTGGAACAACACTTGATGAGCTTCACACATTATTACTGTGAGTTGGTGAGAACAATAATCACTATTAAATCATCTGTTAAAGATTATTAGTTATTACAGGATTCACACTGTGTTGTGATATTTGTCTTTTTATCATAAAGTGAACAAATGTTAAAGCTGTGAGACATTTAAGAAGTGAGGACAAATGAGGCTGGAGACAAATCAGAGCAACATGTGGAAGAGACAAAGAGTTGAGTGGACAAGTCATCTGAATTCATAAAGTTAATAATGATCACATTCACCTCTTTGTTCTTGGACTCCAGAGCTTCCTCTTTATCCTGTTTCTCCTTTTGGAGTTTCCTGATGGTTTCATCTTTGTTTTTTATCTGAGAGTTAAAGAGAGACATGGAGAAAGACTAGATCAGAGACACAATCAGTCCAATGTAAAGCTCTGATTCATTCTGCAAATTTCACAGAAAATTCATTTCTGTGGTACATTCATAGTGATTAAATTAAAGTGATTAACCTGGTCAGTCTTCTCCTGCAGCTCCTGGTTCTTCCTCTGAACTTCTTCCTTTCTCCTCTTCTTCTCCTCCTGGAGCTGAGTGAAGACACAGTGTTTCATTAAGACAACAAGGAAACACAACAACAGTGACAGACAGACGTCTCACATAATATTCTGGTCTTGGTGTAAAATAACTTCTGATTTGAAAACTTAGCTAAATTAAAAATGAAAGTAAAAAGAAAGAAATGAACCTCAGTCTGTAGATTCTTCACGTCTTCTTCAGCTTTCTCTCTTTTCTCCGTCTCCTCCTTGAACTTGTTCTCCCACTGGAGGGAAACAGAGATCAGATTTAGTTTTATTCAGTACTCAGGATGTAAACTGAGCTCTGATTGGCTGAAGGTTTATTATCTGTTAATAATGTCTCATATATCTGCTTGTGTTTGCTTTGAGCACATTCATACTGTAAATATATCATGTGAATACAAGCTGGAACAATCAGAGCTGTTCTTAACTGATGGATTTAAACTGGGAGCAACAAATGAATGTCATATAAAGACCATCCACAAAGATTGATGAGGGAGGAAACATGAAGCTCAGTGATTGTGATCAGCTGATCATTCAGGTCTGTCAGACACAAACTGTAACTCTGAGGACTACAGGAGCACTTTTCACTGCAGGAAACAGCTTCAACATGTTCATGCTGCTGCTGCATTCTGAGGAGAATTTAACTGTATCATAAGTTTAATGCTGTTATTCATTTAAATGAGATAAAAATGAAATAAAGACATAAATATGAGATTTTAGGCTAAAACAGAGAAATGGTGGAAAATCTTCAGTGGAAACAAAAATCCTCATCAACAAGAGACAAACCTGTTTTATGTTGGTCTGCAGCTTCTGTTGCTCCCCTTTGAGTATCATGACTTCATCTTTCAGTCCACCAACCTGAGAGTAGAGAGAAGATCCAGACAGAAGAAGAGAGAGCATCTCTCTTATTAAAGGATGTCAGTCAGAATGAACAATAAGACAGGACAGGACGCTCATTGGACTTCAAGTAGAACAGAGAGGTCAAATAGTGATGGTGATGAAAAGCAGCAGTTTGTAGATGAATCACAGTCTCAGTTGTGTGTGATTAAACTGATCAGTGATCAGCAGAGAGTTCAGTCAGTCTGTCTCACTGTTCTTCCTCATTCACATCAACTGACTGAAGAGTTTCTGGAACAACACTTGATGAGCTTCACACATTATTACTGTGAGTCGGTGAGAACAATAATCACTATTAAATCATCTGTTAGAGATTATTAGTTATTACAGGATTCACACTGTGTTGTGATATTTGTCTTTTTATCATAAAGTGAACAAATGTTAAAGCTGTGAGACATTTAAGAAGTGAGGACAAACGAGGCTGGAGACAAATCAGAGGAACATGTGGAAGAGACAAAGAGTTGAGTGGACAAGTCATCTGAATTCATAAAGTTAATAATGATCACATTCACCTCTTTGTTCTTGGACTCCAGCTGATTCTTCAGAGCTTCTTCTTTATCTCGTCTCTCCTTCCTGATAGCTTCATCTTTGCTTCTGTCCATCTGGGAGTTAAATAGCGACATGGAGAAAGACGAGATCAGAGACACAATCAGTCCAATGTAAAGCTTTGATTCATTCTGCATTTGAATTCAATGATTTAATCAAGCTGTGGTTAAAAGAAGTCCAGTTTTCCAGACTGACAGACAGACATTTCACATAATATTCTGGTCTTGGTGTAAAATAACTCCTGATTTTAAAACTCAGCTAAATTAAAATCAAGATAAAAAGAAAGAAATGAACCTCAGTCTTCAGCTCCTTCACTTCTTTCTCTCTTTTCTTCTCCTCCTCCTTGAACTTGTTCTCCCACTGGAGGGAAACAGAGATCAGATTTAGTTTTATTCAGTACTCAGGATGTAAACTGAGCTCTGATTGGCTGAAGGTTTATTATCTGTCAATAATGTCTCATATATCTGCTTGTGTTTGCTTTGAGCACATTCATACTGTAAATATATCATGTGAATACAAGCTGGAACAATCAGAGCTGTTCTTAACTGATGGATTTAAACTGGGAGCAACAAATGAATGTCATATAAAGACCATCCACAAAGATTGATGAGGGAGGAAACATGAAGCTCAGTGATTGTGATCAGCTGATCATTCAGGTCTGTCAGACACAAACTGTAAACTCAATAACTCAATATCACAAGTTTAAGGTTATTCAGTTAAAAGTAAAACATGTCGACTTGTCACCTCTCTTTGTGTTTCCTCTGCATTTAGCTGCTGATCCTTTATGTCATGATACATTGAGTTAAGTGTGTTGAGTGAGTTGCTTCTTTACACACAACATCTCTGATGTTCTACAGCAGAACATCAGCAGTGTTAAAACATCAAGAATTCACTAAATGTTTCTGCTTCTACCAGCTGAGAAATAAGGTCAATGAACTCATATTTCTAAAGCACTTTTCCATCCACTGACCGCTCCAAGCTGCTTTACAACACTTGTCACATTCACACATTCAAACACATTCACACACATGTAAGGTACCAACTGCACATCAGGAGCAACTTGCAGTAGAAAATGTGCAGCAGTGACACATTTAAGGACAAACATGTTGGATACAGATCAGTGTATGTGGGCTGAGCAGACGTGTCAGTTCTGTAGTTAATAATATATATTTATTGTTCTTCACTTCATTTAATATGCTGTAAATGTAAACATGAAAATAAACCATCAGAGACTTTGAGAGGGAAAAAACGAAATGAGGAGAAAACAAGGACGACTTGGAAAATCTTTTCAGAGGAACAAACTATTAGACGGCTGAACACAAATTAATGTGATGATGAAAAGATGAAGAAAAGAAGAAACTACAGCTGAACACATTCACAGAGATTACATTAAAACATTTATCAGAAACATGATGAAATACTGAAAACCATCATGTTGTAGTTTAGTTGGAGGCTGATTTAAAGAAGCAGGTCGGTGGCTGTAAAGAAATCTTTAGTGGAGAACACAAAGACAAACCTCTGAGATCTTCTCCTGCAGCTTCTCCTGGAACTTCTGTCTCAACACTTCTGGCCACTCTGACTGAAACAGAAAGAAGAAAGAGAGATTAGAGAGCAGAGCAGAGAGTTAATCTTTAAAAAACAAACAGTATTTTATTCATCAAGCACATTTCCAACATGTAACATGTGCTTTGTGTTATTGTTACTGTGGTTACCATGAATCCATGTTGTTGTGTTTCTCATTGTGTTTCCTTTGTGTATCACTGTGTATCATTGTGTGTGATTGTGTGTTTGTCCTGACTGGATGTCTGTGGTTTGAGGCTGTGATCAGCAGTGAGAACAGTCCTGCAGCAGCTGTCCTTCTGTCAGTGACTCTACAGGAAGTCAGTCTGTTCACTGCTGCACACTTCTGTCTGTGTCAGCTTATCTGGGCTACTTTCTATCTAGATCAGGAAACCTCAGAGTGTGTCAGCTGTGATCCTGTATGACCACTTACCAGAGGGACAGACTGGACCTGAGAGGTTCTGTTTCCTCCAGACTGAGAAGGAATAGAGAGATCAACAGAGACATGTTGTGATTAAAGCTGGAGAACATTCAGTCTGTCCTGCAGCAGCTCTTCATCTGTCAGTGATCACAGAGAAAGCTCTGGGACTTAAACACAGCGCTGTTTGATTTTATTTTCCTCTTCAGGAAACCACAGTGTGAACACATTGTAATTCTACATGACAGCTTACCAGAGAGGAGGAAGAAGACCAGACTGAACCAGCTGATCTTCTTCCTGGTTGTGAAGGCAGAGAGGTCTAAAGAGAGACAAGATTTTATTGAGGATCTTAATAAAACTTGGTTTATTCCTTCAACTATTAAAAATACTTCAAGGTTCTCTGAGGAGTTCAGATCTCTGAAGCACCATGAAGCTGTTTTCTAGAAGAAAGTCCTTGTTTTGTTTCAATTATCTGTTAATATCTGAATAATTTATTCACACATGGCTACAGTGTGACGACATTACTGCTGCTTTAAAGCCTAAAAAATACAAAGCTATAGAACATTTTAAATCTATGTCTGCTGCTGGTAAAGATCAGTTAGTGGTGAAGTGAAGATGAGAGCTGTGACCAGCAGCAGACTGAATGAAGATCTGACCTGAGGTCAGTCTGAATCAGCTCTGAAGGTTTCCTTTGGAGATAAAGTCCAGAGCAGACTCAGTCAGTGACTACCAGTCTTTAACTGAACTGAACACAATGATCAGAATCAGCAAAGTGATTGATGATTTCCACCTCTACAGAGAAGCAGCACACTCACAGCTGGACTGTCACACACTGACTCTTCCTGCTGATTAGACACAAATCTACAGGAAGTCAAGTTACAAACATCAACCTCCAATGTGTCAGAATCCAGATCCTTCATCAGGGACTTCAGGCCGGATTCCATCTTCTGAATCTGCTGCTGGACTTCAGCTTGTTTGTTATTTAACTGGTGGGAAAGAAAAGATGAGACAGGTTTCATCATTCAGAGTCGTTCTGTAAACACTGTGGACTTTATGACTACATACAACTACAATAAACATCCTGAAAATGTTGCAGGGATTTCTTGTTGAGATGAGAATTTTACATAAATGAGTGAACAACAAAACAAATCAACATCAGTGAAATATGAAGCTCTGATATCTTGCTCTCACTCTCCACTTTGAGCTCTTTGACTTTAACTTTCAGTCCATCAACCTGAGAGTAGAGAGAAGATCCAGACAGAAGAAGAGAGAGCGTCTCTCTTATTAAAGGATGTCAGTCAGAATGAACAATAAGACAGGACAGGACGCTCATTGGACTTCAAGTAGAACAGAGAGGTCAAATAGTGATGGTGATGAAAAGCAGCAGTTTGTAGATGAATCACAGTCTCAGTTGTGTGTGATTAAACTGATCAGTGATCAGCAGAGAGTTCAGTCTGTCTGTCTCACTGTTCTTCCTCATTCACATCAACTGACTGAAGAGTTTCTGGAACAACACTTGATGAGCTTCACACATTATTACTGTGAGTTGGTGAGAACAATAATCACTATTAAATCATCTGTTAAAGATTATTTGTTATTACAGGATTCACACTGTGTTGTGATATTTGTCTTTTTATCATAAAGTGAACAAATGTTAAAGCTGTGAGACATTTAAGAAGTGAGGACAAACGAGGCTGGAGACAAATCAGAGTAACATGTGGAAGAGACAAAGAGTTGAGTGGACAAGTCATCTGAATTCATAAAGTTAATAATGATCACATTCACCTCTTTGTTTTTGGACTGCAGATGATCATTCAGCACAATCATTTCACTCAGAGCTTTCTCCTTATCTCGTCTCTCCTGTTGGAGCTTCTTGATGGTTTCATCTTTGTTTCCTATCTGGGAGTTAAACAGAGACATGGAGAAAGACTAGATCAGAGACACAATCAGTCCAATGTAAAGCTCTGATTCATTCTGTATTTGAATTTAACGAATTATTACAAGTTGTGGTAACAAGTAGTTCAGTTTTTCAGACAGACAGACATTTCACATAATATTCTGGTCTTTGTGGAAAATAACTTCTGATTTTGAAACTCAGCTAAATTAAAAACAAAGTAAAAAGAAAGAAACTAACCTCAGTCTGTAGCTTCTTCACTTCTTCTTCAGCTCCCTTTCTTTTCTTCTCCTCCTTCTCGAAGTTTTTCTCCCACTGGAGGGAAACAGAGATCAGATTTAGTTTTATTCAGTACTCAGGATGTAGAGACATGGAGAAAGACTAGATCAGAGACACAATCAGTCCAATGTAAAGCTCTGATTCATTCTGCAAAAAATTAAATATCTCTATAGTAGTTGTCTGTGGAACATTCATAGTGATTACATTAAAGTGATTAACCTGGTCAGTCTTCTCCTGCAGCTCCTGGTTCTTCCTCTGAACTTCTTCCTCTCTCCTCTGCTTCTCCTCCTGGAGCTGAGTGAAGACACAGTGTTTCATTAAGACAACAACAGTGACAGACAGACGTCTCACATAATATTCTGGTCTTGGTGTAAAATAACTTCTGATTTGAAAACTTAGCTAAATTAAAAATGAAAGTAAAAAGAAAGAAATGAACCTCAGTCTGTAGATTCTTCACGTCTTCTTCAGCTTTCTCTCTTTTCTCCGTCTCCTCCTTGAACTTGTTCTCCCACTGGAGGGAAACAGAGATCAGATTTAGTTTTATTCAATACTCAGGATGTAAACTGAGCTCTGATTGGCTGAAGGTTTATTATCTGTTAATAATGTCTCATATATCTGCTTGTGTTTGCTTTGAGCACATTCATACTGTAAATATATCATGTGAATACAAGCTGGAACAATCAGAGCTGTTCTTAACTGATGGATTTAAACTGGGAGCAACAAATGAATGTCATATAAAGACCATCCACAAAGATTGATGAGGGAGGAAACATGAAGCTCAGTGATTGTGATCAGCTGATCATTCAGGTCTGTCAGACACAAACTGTAACTCTGAGGACTACAGGAGCACTTTCATCATCAGAACAGTTCATGTTGTTATTAGTCTAAATAAACTGATGATGAAATAAATCGATACATCTGAAATTTAACACACACCAATAAGTGGCTGAAAACAAAAATGAATATTTATCAAATATAAACCTGCTCTATGTTGGTCTGCAGTTCTGTTTGCAGCTGCTCTCCTGTGCTCTCACTCCTCTTCTTCTCCTCTGTGAGCTTGTTGACTTCATCTTTCAGTCCATCAACCTGAGAGTAGAGAGAAGATCCAGACAGAAGAAGAGAGAGCGTCTCTCTTATTAAAGGATGTCAGTCAGAATGAACAATAAGACAGGACAGGACGCTCATTGGACTTCAAGTAGAACAGAGAGGTCAAATAGTGATGGTGATGAAAAGCAGCAGTTTGTAGATGAATCACAGTCTCAGTTGTGTGTGATTAAACTGATCAGTGATCAGCAGAACATGTTCCAGTTGTCAGTGTGCAGCAGATCATCTCCTGAGGGAAACATCTGTCTTTGTCTTCACCAGTTAGTCTCTAACTGTGTCTGTCTGCTGTTTGCTGCTGAGCAGGTGGTGAACAGTGGCTCTTTAATAATATTCTGGTGTTGGTGGAAACTAACTAGTGATTGTAAAGATGTAATGTCTGGTCCTGGATCAGTACTGAGACTGCGTGAACACAGGAGGAGCAGCTCCTCAGGTCCAGACTCTGCTGTCCACTTCATCTGAAGGAGAACAATCGTTCCTCTGAGGACCACAACGTCAACATGTTGTCCAGAGAAGACAGACGTTTGAAAGAGGAGGAAACAATCCATCTGTGTCCAACTGGAGCCACCAGTGATAATGTGGAACTATATGTTCATGTGCACACAATGAATTACACCTTCATTATAAAACAGTTTAGATATTCCATATCAGCCGATCTACCTCAGTTAAGAACTGAAAGTTTTATTTTTCTCTCAATAACAAACAAAGACAAACAAAAGTAAAACTAAAACTGTTCTTCCCTCTTTGGTTTAGTCCTGATCTTGAACACAACATTCCATTCTGGTTTTGGTCCAGTTGCCTACGATTCAGCACTTAGTGTCTAACCATGACCTGGATGACTGAGAACCTTCATCAACATTCTGGTTTTGGACTGATTTATCTGTAGCCTGTTGTGATATTTGTCTTTTCACTTTTTTTATCATAAACTGAACAAATATTAAAGCAGAAAATTTTAAAGAGAAAAGTGCAGCTTTGAGACATTTAAGAAGTGAGGACAAACGAGGCCAATGTAAAGCTCTGATTCATTCTGCATTTGAATTTAAGGAGGAAGAGAATAAATGAACATGTAATTATGTGTAAAGAGAGAGTTCCTCCAGTCAGTCTGGACCTGAACTTCAGTCTGTTTAACTGATGCTTTATAAAATAAAATATATCTATTGTAGTTTTCTGTGTTACATTCACAGTGATGAAAACCATCATGGTCTCATTTTGGAGGAGACAAACATATAGGTGGAGTAAAATGAATCAGGTAGGAGGCTGAAAAACAAAGTTCTGTGAAGAATACAAATCCAAACCTCGCTGTTCTTCTTCTGCAGCTCCTCCTTTAACTTCTGCTGCTCCTCCTTAAACCTCTGCCTGGTAACAATCGGCCACTTGGGCTGAAAGAGAAAAACAGATACAAATTATTGACAAGAGAATAAAGATTTTTTTTTTTCTTTAATAAAGAGCTTCTTATAAATTATTCTAATCATCTGATTTTATTTGCCTCATTGTCTCCTGACATGTTTTAATCCTGGTTCAACCATGTTCAGCACTTTTCAACACTGTTTAGAAGTGCTGTTTAAAATAGATAATATTTTTATCATAAATTCACTAAATGACAGTCTGACGGTTGTTGATTATGGATTTGAAGTACAAATGAGAAACTCAACAGTTCCTGTGGTTGAAAGTTTCACAGTTTGACCAGTAAAACTGACAGTAAAAAACAGTTTGTCTCGTGTTTCACTGCTGAATCTCTGATTTACTACATGAAGAAACTGCAGAGAGAATAAATTGTTCTTCTGCATGAAATCTTACCACAGAGGAGGAAGACTGGACTGGATCAGACTGGACTTCATCAGACTGGACCGGATCAGACTGGACTAGATCCGACTGGACTGGATCAGACTGGACTAGATCCGACTGGACTGGAACAGACTGGACTAGATCAGACTGGACTTCATCAGACTGGACCGGATCAGACTGGACCGGATCAGACTGGACTAGATCCGACTGGACCAGATCAGACTGGACTAGAACAGACTGGACAATACACATGTTCTGTCATTAAAACATGTTGATCATTTAATGTTGGATCTTCTCTGTGGAGGTTTAGACCTTCAGTAGCACCATGATCTGTTCTGTAGGCTTCATGCTCTACTGGACTCTGTGGGTGGAGCTCTGCTCTAACCATGCTCACATCCACTCACTGAATATATACATGTGTATAGCTGCCAATCAGAGACGGCTACTGATTACATGTGTTACTGTACATAAAGTCACAGCAAACATTTACCCACTGATTACATTTCTCCTATGATGGATTCACAGTCAACAAGTTAGTCAGTGAATAAAGACCTCTGACCTCATCACATCCACCAGCCCACATCATACCTCAGACTAGACTACACAAAGAAGTGTGTCCTAAAGCTACTACCCTGTCTGGACTGTCTCAGAGTCACTGAAGGTTTTTACTGCCTTCACTATGTTTGACTAAGAATCTTTGAACTGAAGTGAACAAAATGATTCAGATGATCTGTGATGTTCACCTCTACAGCAGACCAGCACTCTCCAAACTGAACTTTAGCATATTGACCCTGAATCCTCTTTAACAGACCAGAAACATCAGAGCAGATACAACAATACAAAGGTCAGAAGATGAAACTGGCCACCAGCCAAGGATTACATATCTAGAGGAGGTGCTGCTGTTTAAATAGGAATGTGTGAGGTATAGGTCGCCTTTAAATTGACCAGGAGATGACACACTGACTGATTTAATTCATATGCATCCAAAACACATCCATCATTAATTTGGACAAAATAAAAGTCCTTTGTACCTTGTGTCTATATGTCTATATATATGACTATATGTCCAGATTATGAGCTGTTTAACTAGCAAAGAGGAGTAAGACATGCTCTCAATGTCCTTGCACCATGAACTTTAGCACATGCAGTATAGATATTTTAATTATGGCACACAGTATGTGTCTCTTTACCAACAACAACAACAAGCTCAACAAAGGCTCCCATGTTCAGTTTCGGAATGTAGCATTTGTATCTTTCTGCATCAGAAGGTTTCTCTTTGAGCCACCGGTGATAATGTGGAACTATATGTTCATGTGCACACAATGAATTGTCGATCCACCTCAGTTAAGAGCTGAAAATTGTATATTTCTCTCAACAACAAACAAAGAAAAACAAAAGTAAAAGTAAAACTGTTCTTCCTTCTTTGGTTTGATCTTAAACGCAACATTCCATTCTGGTTTTGGTCCAGTTGCCTATGATACAGCACCGGATAACTGAGAACCTTGTAGCCTGTTCTGATATTTGTCATTTCACTTTAGAACAAATATTAAAGCTGTGAGACATTTAAGAAGTGAGGACAAACGAGGCCAATGTAAAGCTCTGATTCATTCTGCATTTGAATTTAAGGAGGGAGAGAATAAATGAACATGTGATTATCTGTAAAGACAGAGTTCCTCCAGTCCTTCCGCTCTCAGTCTGGACCTGAACTGATGTTTTACAACATAAAATATTTCTATTGTTGTTTTCTCTGGTACATTCATGAGTGATCAAATTAAAGTGATTAACCTCTTCAGTCTTATTCTTCGACATCAGCTTCTCCTCCTTTAACTTCCTCTTGGTAACAAGCGGCCACTTGGACTGAAAGAGAAGAACAGATACAAATTAATGACAAGAGAATAAAGATTTTTTTTTTCTTAAAAGAAAGATTCTCATGAATACTTACACATTTCAAAATGCAATATAGTTTTTTTCCTTCTATCTTACTTCAGTATTGTTGTAATCATCTGATTGTATTGGCCTCATTGTCTCCTGCCACGTTTTAATCCTGGTTCAACCATGCAGCATTTTGTAACACTGTTACTGTTGAAATATATTATTACTATCATTACTATTATTATTTCACTAAATGAGAGCACGATTGTTTTTTAAGTATGAATTTTAAGTACAAATGACACACAGAAACACTCAGCTGTTCCTATGTTAAAATGTTTCACAGCTTGACAATTAAAACTCATGTAATTAAAATTAATTTGTCTCATGTTTTTACTTATACATGTGTATAGCTGCCAATCAGAGACGGCTACTGATTACATGTGTTACTGTACATAAAGTCATGGAGACTGATGACTGTCATCCTTTTTCCTTCAGCAAAGGCAAAGTTTACCCACTGATTTCATTCCTCATGTGATGGAGTCACAGTCAACAAGTCTGTCAGTGAGTAAAGACCTCTGACCTCATCAGACCTCAGACACAACTACAGAAGAGCTGTGTCCTAAAGCCACCACCCTGTCTGTGAAACTGTGTTTTATATTGTTTTCATATATTTCACTGATCGCAATTATAAAATGCCAGTGTGTGTTTTATTGAAACTGAGGCTGGGTGTGTGTATGAAAATAGGTTACAGTGGGTTTTTTAGGTGCTGTAGCTACAAGCAAATCTCATGTTGTCTCTGTACAAAGACCTTTATAAATGTGAGAAAACAGTAGACTTTACAGCAGACAGTAGATCTTGAGTAGACCTACTCAAGATTTGTGTTTGGGCAACACATAACAGGCAAAACAATCAATGTATTCATGGCCACATTACCGTCCTGGTCGTGGAACAACGGACCAGCTCTTTACTCTGCCAGGGGTCTTGGAGGGGGCCTGGGAGTACAATCTCCCAGTCCACATGTGTTTTGTGGATCTGGAGAAGGCGTACGACCGGATCCCCCGGGATGTTCTGTGGGAGGTGCTGCGGGAGTATGGGGTGAGGGGGTCCCTTCTCAGGACCATCCAATCCCTATACTCTCAAAGCGAGAGCTGCGTGCGTATACTCGGGAGTAAGTCGGACTTGTTCCAAGTGGGTGTTGGCCTCCGCCAGGGCTGTGCCTTGTCCCCAATCCTGTTTGTGATATACATGGACAGGATTTCAAGGCGCAGTCGAGGTATGGAGGGGTTGCAGTTCGGTGACCTTAGGATCTCATCACTGCTTTTTGCAGATGATGTGGTCTTGATGGCATCATCGGCTGTAGATTTACAACACTCACTGGATCAGTTCGCAGCTGAGTGTGAAGCGGCAGGGATGAGGATCAGCACCTCTAAATCTGAGGCCATGGTTCTCAGTAGGAAACCGGTGGATTGCTTACTCCAGGTGGGGAATGTGTCCTTGCCTCAAGTGAAGGAGTTCAAGTACCTCGGGGTTTTGTTCACGAGTGAGGGGACGATGGGGCGTGAGATTGACCGGAGAGTCGGCGCAGCGGGTGCGGTGTTGCATGCGCTTCACCGCACGGTTGTGACGAAAAGGGAGCTGAGCCGGAAGGCAAAGCTCTCGATCTACCGGTCAATCTTCGTCCCTACCCTCACCTATGGTCATGAGCGATGGGTCATGACCGAAAGAATGAGATCGCGAGTACAAGCGGCCGAAATGGGTTTTCTTCGCAGGGTGGCTGGGGTCTCCCTCAGAGATAGGGTAAGAAGCTCAGCCATCCGGGAGGGACTCGGAGTAGAGCCGCTGCTCCTTTGCGTAGAAAGGAGCCAGTTGAGGTGGTTCGGGCATCTAATGAGGATGCCACCAGGGCGCCTTCCTAGGGAGGTGTTCCTGGCACGTCCAACTGGGAGGAGACCTAGGGGTAGACCCAGGACCAGGTGGAGGGATTATATCTCTTCTCTGGCCTGGGAGCGCCTTGGGATTCCCCAGTCAGAGTTAGCCGATGTGGCCGGGGAAAGGGAAGTCTGGGGCTCGCTACTGAAGCTGCTGCCCCCGCGACCCGATTTTGGATAAGCGGTTGACGATGGATCGATGGATGGATGGCCACATTAAGTTAAATTATCTGTCCTGCTGCGAGCGCACAACTTCTTTCAGTGGTGACTGACCGTATGTAAATGTAAACAGGCTATAGCCTAATAAATGATAAATGATAAATAAATGACCTCCTGACATGAGTCGGATCAACAGCTGAGCAGCGTTTCCCCTCAGCTCAACATCTGCAGGCGGAGACGCTCAGAGGGAAAGTAAACAGCAGCGGATCAGCGCGATCTCTGATCCAGCTCCACTGGACTTTCAAAGTAAAGGTGACGCCAGCTGTAAATGAGTTAAATAGTGAAACAGCGGCGCTTTTACAGACGATTTTATGATTAAACTCTGAACAGAACCTGGTCGGGACCAGATTATTATTGATAAAATCCGAGCTTTTGCGGCGACTTTTCTAATGTAACTTAAGTTGTAATCATTGAAATTACCAAAAGCAACTGTAATTTAATTATATATTTTCTTCCAGTAATGTAACGGATTACAATTACGTAAATTTTGTAATTAAATTACGTAACGTCGTTACATGTAATTCGTTACTCCCCAACACTGCTGCCTGCCTATTGACATTGATTGATAACCTGCCCTCTGGTGGACAGAACATGTACAACTTAAGTTTGATACCAATACTGAAGGCATTTAATGGTCAAAATATTATTAATAAATATTCAAATATATTCTAATATTAATATTAATAAACACACGAACTTCGAATATGATTTTTGGCCACTCAAGTGCACAACAGTCTCTGTTCCAGAATAGAACTTAAGTGAGATTGCAGTTCGTGCAGGTGGAGTCTCATCATCACGATGATCTCACGTGAAAGCCTCTCAAACAGCAGCAGCGTCTCAAAACAGAAGAACGAAACTTACAGCACAGCGAGCCAGCTCAGCCAGTTTGACATGATACATAACTGACTTATGTGGGAGAATTTAATTTGGTAGAGTTGGAAATATATTCACAGATTCGAACTTCCTGGATCAATAACTCATAAGTGAAACATTGTTAAAACACAAACGACGACTCTTCTCTAAAGTAGTAAGGAAGACAACGAGCTATAACCGTATTTTCATCAAAACGAGCGTGTGGACATTAACTCTGGTCTCTGTGGTCAGCTGTCTGTGAGACGAGGGCGCAGGGAACGTCTACAAAGTGCAACACCAAAGAGACAATAATGCTCACAATCTGTAATCAGAATAGGCTCATTGCTCCATATGTAGTTAACTGGTTGTTCAATGGGTAACTGACTGTATTCTATAGCATTTCTGCACTATTTTGTTTGTCCTGAACAGAAAATTAAACTAAGCAGCTCAGTGCCTTCACATCTGGAAACAGATGTTTTCACATGTCTGCACCAGGTGCAACATTTAAGACCCAGTCTGAGACAAAAGCACCAACAAATCTCTTCATGTTGCTGCATTTGAATGAAACCACCTCTTCACTGACTTCTGACAGGAAAATACAGCTTTGACTGTGCTATGGTTTAAGAATTTGATGCAACTTTGGGTGTTAGTCGAGAAAAGAATCAAGTGAAATCATTGTCATCATTCTGGTTGTGGAAGTGACTTGGAATCAGAGCTAAAATGACAACGAACTCGTAGGTGACTGGAAACAAACGTTTAGAGAAAGGATCAAAAATAAAACCTGTTTCTGTTTACTTACATTTCCTGTCTTCCTTTCTTCTCTTCCCTTATTTAAATATTTCATTTGAACTGTTTCATGTGTCATGAGCTGCTGTACCTCTGTTTGTTCTTCAGTAGCACCATCAACTTCAGTTTTCTGATGTTTAGAGCTTCTGTTGGTCTCTGTGTGACAACAAAGGCAGTGACATACAAGACTTTTACTTGAATTTCAGGAAGGAATCACAGCATGTCAGACATTTCAGACTACAATCAGGTAATTGGTTTCAAACTAAGACAGCTGTCAATTTCACTCAGTGGAAATAAAATCCAGTACATTTTTTTATCAGCATTATGTCCTGTAAGACACTGACAGTATTGTCATGTCACTATTCTGTATAAAACCTGTAAGACAAAGAGCTGCAACTAATTTCTGACTTACTGAGTTTCCACACAGCAAAGCCAAGAATCAGAATAAGCAGGATGCAAACAGCCAAACTAACAGCCAAACCAACTGTGGTAGAAGAAGAACTGGACTGAACCTCAAAGAAATCATCTGAAATGATAAAACACAGAATGGCACGGCAGTTATACAAAACTGGACCTGCTGTTTGACACTGAAAAAGTGATCACATCATAAAAGTAAGAATTCTCTACCTGGAACATGTATCTTTGCCTCTCTGATCTGGTTGATGTGGTTCTGTTGGACTCTACAGGTGAAGCTGTTGCTGTGTCTCTTCTCCACAGTCACTCTGCTGCTGACAGTATAGAGGTCATCAGGACCTCTGACTGTCTCTGTAGGTCCAGCAGAGAGGAGGTTTCCCTCACCGTCCAGCCAGAACACCTCAGGTTCTGGATACCAGCCTGTAGAGTTACACTGCAGAACTACTGCTCCGTTGTTTTTGATGGATGGTGAGGAGGCCGCACCTGATGAGGAGCAAAAAGTACATCTGACTGTAAAACTGTATTTCCATTTAATTTAATTTGAGCATTGAATTTAAAATGATTATCAGGGCCTCTTGCACTCTCAGTTTGCTGTTTCTAGCCACAACATGTAACTGTTGTTCTTACATGGCCAATAAACATAGTTAATCTCTAACCTGATCAATGGAGTGCCTTACGGTCAAAGTACTGGATGTATTGCTAGTGTCTCGGCAATTACATTGCATCATTTGAGATGGACCTACAAACACCACTGCTCAATTGATTGGGGTCACTCAGAAATTTCCAAATTCTTTAAAACAAAATCAATGTATTTTTCAATTAAATTAACATTAAGTGTGTCACAACTACAGTTGAGGATGATGGTGTTCTAGGCAGAGTAGCACAGATTTGAACCCTGCTGAGCTTCCATGAGAGCAGCTCAACCATAAGGTATTTAAGAAGTGCCCATCTAACCTGTAGGAGGCGCTTCAGGAAGTACTGATGAAGTCTGCAAGGCAAGATGTTTGTCCCAAGTAAAAATAAATTCTTCCCTGGTCAACATTTTGACTGTGTTTATTTGGTGACTAATTTAATGAATTAAAGTGTAACTTAAAGTGTGTCATGGAAAACATGATTTTGGATGAACCCTAAGCATAAAATAACTTTATCAACTATTTAAATATTTCCACCCATAAAATCTAAAACTATGTATCCCACCTAAATTCTTCTTCACCCGCGTAGTTACACTATCAACAACACACTTACCAACAACAAGCTCAACAGAGGCTCCTGTGTCCAGTTTTGGAATGTAGCATTTGTATCTTCCTCCATCAGAAGGTTTCACTTTGGACAGTTTCAGTGAAACGTTTCCGTGCTTCAGTTCATCGATGGACACTGATGTTCTGCCCTCGTAAGATGGATTTTTGGTATGTATGAGTTCCTGCCCACCACGCCTCACATAGATAAACATAGGATTCAGGTCGGGTCTTGTCCACTCCAACGTCAAGGACACAACATCCATTGCAGGTTCCAGGTGACAGGGCAAAATGATGTCATCGCCAATTTTTGCCACTATTGGCTGAGATGGAGCAATTACCTGAGACTGACCTGAAAATAAATACATATGGTTTTATTCCTGCAGTAGGAACTAGTTGAATATGTCCCACCCCTTCTGGTGGACCAACAATAGACTTTATTTATTTTCAGAAGAAGCATGTATGTCAGCGCATGGTATGACGACAAATAATCTAAAATTATTATAATAATTTAAAATTGTTCCATGAGTTGCACATATGATGTTTGTGAATTTAAAAGAAACTCAAGAAAGTCACAGTTACTGAACTTACGCTCATTACTAAATATGTAATTACTACACATCCACTGGATGGTAATTGATGTCCTTTCACATGACTTAAGAGTTTAATATGGTGTGATTTATTGTGATATTTGCCATTGTTTGAATTCTTTTCACACCAAGGTGACAGTCAGGTTGGTGTTGATGGTGTATATTAAGTGAGACAAAGTAGTTTCACTAAATGGTCGATTATTTTACGACAAGCTGACTTTCTTGACTATCAAAATTTCATCAGATCAAAACTGTTCCAATACCTGTCATGCAAAACTAATGACATTCCCATATATACCTGCAAAATATCATATTAAAGGAGGGCATTTTAACATATTGACATTATCAGTTGGCTCAAAGTACAGAGCAGCTAGCATGACTGTAGACTCTACTAAGAATAAGAAAAGTTGCACAAAGTAGAATATTTCTAATTCCAACCAAAATTGCTTTCTACAATATTTACTTGTCGCAACTAAAGGATGAGTTACGTTTCCTTGGTTGTGTATTGGCAACTCAAAGGACACAGCTTATGGAAAGATCATCATCTTTGTCAATGCTGACTTAAAAACAACACATTTAACCTAATCCATATTTTGATATCCTATCCTTAAAAAAGTGTTCTAATAGTGTTGATGTTAAAATACACAGAATTATGAGTGCTATAAGCACTTGGCATTTCCTGGGCTGAAAAAGAATGTTTTTTTTGTGAGGCATAGCTAGCAACAGTAAATTGTAATGTATAAACCTAATTTCTAAAAGACATGCTTATTATAAGGCTCTATGGTTCAGGTGTTAATGGCACAGCACATTCAGGTTTTTATTGTACACTGAACCAATTATAATGACCCTATTACTTGGGCCCAGACAGGAAGTACAGTCCCAGGGCTAGCTACAATTCAGTAGTAAACGGGTTGTGGTTGTAGAGCTTGAACCCTTTGGTTTTCTGGCTCTGCCCTTTGTGCCTCAACTCAAGCGATGACATTAATTTTGCCTTCAGAGGAAAAGTGTGTGAACAACTCAAACACCAATTCCCCAAAATCATCAACAGTAGAACTTAACCTAGAAGTACATGTGATATATTCATTTGATTTTGTAATTATGTTTACCAGAACTTAAGTTAATTGAACTGTTGCATTGTGTACAGTGTGTATTAGGGTGTGAGTTACCTTTACAAGAGTGTGTCTGGAGAAGAAGGTAAACTAAAACACTAAGTGGACACTGAAGACCATTCCTTTGGAAAAGCATTTTAGAGCTCTGAAAATCAAAAGAGATTAGAGATACATTACGAGGAAAAATCTTTCAACATGTGAAACGTTTAAACAAGCAATTGTGTATATATATACACTATGTATATACCTTTGAAATCACCTTCACTGACAGTCTTCTTCATTACAAATGAACTTAAAAGCGTACAAATAGTGACAACGACAAGTTCAGTTTAACTTTCACTTTTGACAACACAGACATCATGCAAAGTTAAAGAGTATTTTTTACAGGCAACATAACTGACTTAAGACCTACTGTTATTATCGGTAAGTGATATTTAGTTGTAAAATAGAATTTAGCTGAAAGATTGAGAATAAGCAAAAAAAAATTAGGAGGACGACGTACCTGCTACACGATGTCAGTTACTCCATCAGACGGCACAGCCCGAGTCTGTAAATCATTGACAGGCTGTGACTTTATCTCACTCTGGTTTATCAACTGCCAAGTGCTCATGCATTACATGTAGTTATTAATTTGACAGCCTTTTCTCATGTCTTCTGTTTTTTCATGTATTTTTAGTGGCACAAGAGTCACTATCACAGTCATAACATTTAGAATTCCATCAGGTATGTCAGAATAATTTGCAGTTTCTAACAGTTAACAGTTGATTTAGAATAGAATATGTTTCAAATGAAAAGTGAATTTCATCTTTACAAATGTCCACTGTTTTTATTGAAAGTTAAATCTTACAATATATAAAATAAGACAATTGTAAACCCTGTATGGTGGTTGGATCTGCTTTCAAGCTCAGTTTCACTTTGAGTGTCATTGCCTGACACGGCTGAACCTTGAGTCTGTTGCCAGGTGACTGACCACTATAAAATGGCAACGCACAAACAAAACAATCAGTTGTATTAAGAAGAAGGTCTGTTAATTTTTTACAACCACATACACAACATAAAATGTTAATTATTGTTACATTATCAGTAATTTCAATAAAGTCAGTCAGTGACAAATAAATGTCCCTTTTAAATTGAAGCTTACCGACGATGAATTTAGCCCTTAAGTGACATTATTACAACCTGGCTGTGGAGATTTGTGTTTGAAAAACTTTAGCAATCAGTAGTTATTTCAGTGCATCTGCAGCAGGTCAGTATGCATGCTGCAAGCCATGGCTCTCCATTAGCACTTTTTTGTATTGCTGGTTTGTAATTTTCTGCAGCAATTCATGTAACAAAGCTATTTGCCCATCTAACTATCAGCACACATCATTATGCCTGAAAGACTAATTTGGCTGATTGCCAATGACCTAAAAATGACATTACTTGTGTAATGAATGTACTTGCTTCACATACAGAACCACAGTTAAGTGTTGAAGGTGATGCAACTTCTGTAATTCAAATCACTTTAATTAAAAAAACTTGAAGGCACGTAGTAGTTGTACACAGACACAAACAAGCCAGCACTTTAGTTACTCAGACACAAAACACGTCAGAATAAAATAGACCAAAGAAACTAAATAAGATATTTACAGTATTTACATGAGGAGTAAAGTAGCATTGGGGAATGGTTTAGATGTGAATTTACTTTACTTGACAGGCAGTCCAATGATTTTAGAGCAGACTTTGACTTTGCTATGCATGGAGTGAAATCAGCAGGTGAGAAAGTGATGACACTCTCTATGAAGGAGTGATAAAATGTCTGTAGAATGTTCTTAGTTATCCCAAAAGATCCTGCCGTTGCTGGCATCTCCTGAGTGTTGGAGGGAAATTTCTACGTACTGTCAAAACTTGTGCCCAGGTATTTGTACTCCTCCACAAGCTCTACATTCCGCCCGTGGATTGTGCTGACAGCAGCTGCAGCCAGCTCCCTCTGCTGGCTCGAAAATGTCACCGACATCTCTTCTCCGTGTTTAACTCCAGGGCCGATTCATCACACCAGTCCACAAACCCCTTTAGCACTGAGCCAGTGGCGTAACGGTGCAACCGGTGCAGCTGCACAGGGGCCCAGACGCCATCAGGGGCCCATGAAGGAAGAATTGCCACAGGCCCTGTTTTTGTGAATGAAATAGCTGGGGGTGGGTCGGTAAGGTAATGCTGAGTGGCTGGTAAAGGAGGAGGAAATGATAATTTGTCTAGTCACCAGGCCAGGTGTTCTTTAAGGCCCCCACACACCGCCCAGACGTCCAACTGCCTTCTCCGACCACTCTCCGACCACTCTGTTGCCTCTCGTCTGACCCGTTCGGCACAAAAGTTGCACTGAAACACACGGCTTCGACGTGCTGCCTACTCCACAGCAGCGTGTACGTTCTGCGCTTGCGTGAGATGCAATAAGCAGCTGGCGCTTTGTGTTGTGAGTTGTAAACAAGAGGCTTATGCACGCAGCTCTCTTTACTTTCGCTCAGGGGCGGTTCTAGGGGGGGGCCAACAGGGGCCAGTGCCCCCGTAACTCTGAGTCTGGACCCCCCCTGTGGCCCCCCTGACAGGGAGTCTGCATCAGTAACACAATGACAGATTTCTTGCAATTATTTTGTTCTGAAGGGAAAAGCAGAGATAAACTGTCTCAACAGTTTACTACCCAATCAAAATTGCTGAAATTGTAAACACTGCTTTGTCTGAATGAGGGATTTATCCTTTATTTCGGGTTGTATGTGCCCCCTTACAAAAAAGCCGGCCCCAACCTGGCCCCCTACTAAAACTGGTCTAGAACCGCCACTGCTTTCGCTCAAAACGAAACTTAACTATTTCAGATAAAAACAGCTGCATACTAAACATGCAGCGAGGCATTACCAAACGAATACAGATTAATTCGTCCTGAACGGACATAATAACAGCCAGTCGCGTGCCAGTACTGCGAAGCATGACAACGAGGAATGACGGAACGGAGTCCATAGAAAAACAAAGCGCACACAGTATTCCGCCCTCCCACACAGCGCGCTGATTCGCTAACACACCGCCAATCAGAACGGCCATTCAGCTGGCACACAACCAATCAGAGAGTCCAATGGCTCAGACGTCCGACAGCCCTCCTCCTTAGACTTCGCATGCTCAGTCGGAGCAGACAACGTCCGAACGGCTCCGAAAGCTTCAGACGCAGCAGAACACACCGAACAGAAATGTCCCCGACCTCGTCTGAGTCTCTCCAAACGCTTCAGACGTCCAACGGTTGGGCCAGTGTGTTTCTGCCTTTAGACAGAAAAGCCACTGGGCCAATCGTCACCTCTCTGCTGTGTCTGCAGCTGAGCACTGTGGGCCGAGCCAATGCATATCTCTCTCTCCGTGGCCGGGAGAGTTATCATACTGTGAAATACCAAATGGAGGAGCCATTCTGCTAGTTCGCCTGAGTGGCGCTGTGGGGTGTGATGGAAGGACACTTAAGGTGCTCACTGATTGATTCAGGTGTGATGTGTAGGAAGTCTTTTGTTTTCGACTGCAGGCTGGCGGCAGTTTGGAGTTCTTCTTAAGACTGTAATGCTTTTGTTTTCAAACGGATTGGCATATCCAAAGATATCTTTTGCCTGCAGAGGTATTATTGTGATTGCTTAATTGACAACCTTGACAGGAGCCAAGCTGAAAAATCACGCTGAGATTCCGAGTGCATGACTAAGCCAAGGTGCGTCACCACCAAATAACAGCCGGGACGTTTATTTGTTCCAATCACTTAACAGACCAGGCGGGTGCAATACGGGACAGGCTTTCAATTCCTTCCTCACAAAAATCCAGGATGAAAATTTCACAAACTTCTCAAAGTTGTTAAAGCGGAGAAAATGATTTAGCCGACCAGCACTCTCAGCAAACTCCTCACTTCTTTTGCTGCACCGGAGCCATGGCGATCATCATTGACTGACAGAAAGCAGCACAATACGTGAAAAAGGCGAAGAGGAAAAACGTGCAGTGTCAGTGGTCACGTCTTCTTCCTTGATTTTAAAAAAACATGAAATAAATTAGACTTAGCATTTATCTAGAATCAGCAGTTATTCACCAAAATATACACCTGCACCCGCGTTTAAAGGGCACCCTGCGGTTCATAGAAACCCAGCTATTACTTGGTAGTTTACGGTATTTTCCAAGGCAAGGCGCAGCAGAAAAAAAAAAAGTAAATAATAAATAAATAAATAAAAATTTAAAAAAAAACAGCCGTCCATTGGCCCATTATTGATCTACCCAACCAATAAAAATCCTGGTACTCTCCATGGCCAGTCCACCCCTGCAATAGCAGTTATCTCTAGTGGCTGTGCGTCCATGCTGCCTGCAGTGTTTAGGGTGGGGGGCACAAAACAAATATTTGCACCGGGGCCTATCACCATGATGTTACACTACTGCACTGAGCCTTGGTGATGTGAGGGGCCTGAGAGCAGGGACAGGACAACTGTGACACCCATGTACTTAACCAGGTGACAGTCTGGATGGGTGGACAGCAAGCTCAAATATTACTTGGTGTTATATTGGACATATAGAGCAGTTTCATGGGTGAAATGGTTCTGTGCTTGTTTGACCCAAGCAACCATCCAGGATTATCTCCCATGCTTTGAAACGCTCTTTATACTACTTTGCCTGATTTTTGCCCTTTTTTTGCCATAATATTTACTATAGGCACACTGATTAACAGTTTGTTGCTAGACTACTCTTGAAAAGATCAATAGTGGCAACTCAGATGGTGGGAGGAGCAGAATTCCAGAGTTGAGGGCAGCATTAGAGAAGGCCCTGCCCCCATTTAATACTTTATTGGCAATCAACAGGACCTTGAGCTGACAAACAGCCAGTGTGTGGAGGTGAGAATGGGGGTAATGTGCTCTCCCTATTTTAATCCCTTGAGGAATCAGGCTGTTGCATTTTGGACTAGTTGGAAGCAGGATAAACACGACTGAGTGATACCAAAATATAACGAGTTACAACAGTCTAAGGAAGATGATATGATGACATGGATCATTTCTTCAGGTCAGAGGTACAGAGAATCGATCTGAGTTTGGAGATGATGCAGAGTTGCATAAAACTTTTACTACTCAACTAACTCGTTTGTCAAATTTCAACTCCCAGTCAATTACGTCACCCAGAGTTTTTCTTGTTAACATCAGAGGCCAATGAGCCAAGATGGGGAGAAATAATGTTGGTCAGGTGCTGAGGTCCAAAAATTGTATTATTTATTTTTAATATATTTATTGAGGTTGAAAATGTTTGTAGCCATCCATGATTTGATTGTCTGAAGACAGTTAATGAAGAACCAGCAACCCTACAACAAGTGGACACACACTAATTCTAATGACTCACAGCGACCCCAGGCTAAAATAATGGAGGGGCAGAGATGGTCGACTCTATTGAGTGAGTGCCTGTAACTGAAAGACTGACATTTGATGACACCGTGACTCTGACTCAAGCTTTTGATCAGAAATAAACTGCACAGGAAGAGGAAGTCGTCACCAATAGACTTCAGCTGAACTACAGACTGACACTCAGTCAGCAGGAAGACAGCATGGAGGTCACATCTCTCTGCTTCAGACTGTGTGAGTGTCAGGTTTTCTTCCTTTTTTCTACATATTAAATCCTGTACATCCAACTATCTATGTCTGATATTTAATTTCACTCATGTTTTGATCCAGTGATGCTTGAATTTACTCTGCTGGGGACACAAGTTCAGGACAGTTATACTCAGAAAAGTGGTGAGTAACTCGTCATTCTTTCAGTCTCAAGGATCCAGGTTGAATGTTAACCTAAACCTCTTAAAACTGTCTTTGTGTCTATGATGTAATTTATATCCCAGCATCATTAAATGTTGTGTTTTGTGAAATATTTGATTAATTGCTGGGTTGCTTACCAGCACTTTACACAAAGTCCCAATTTAATCTGTAACAAGGTGGAGGCACCTACAGTGACTTTTTAAAAAATCTTATTTCATGGACACGATCATCTTTCTTGGTTTCAGATGCAGATTTTCTTCATATCAGTCCAAACAGACTTCAACACTTTCAGTCAGAATCTATCTCTTTTCAATGTACGGTGGGTTTGCTTCGTTTGAGACGGATCACAGACACTACAGTCATTGATCCAGAATGTACTACTGAGGAGACGTCAACAGGTTCCTCTTGCACATTTGATAGAGCCTTTCCAACAGACAGTGGAGAATACTGGTGTGAGACTGAAGGAGGACAAAGAAGCAACAGTGTCAACATCACTGTCACTGGTATGTGTGTTGTATTTTTGCAACCAATACATGTTGTACCTAATTTGTCTAACTAACTATCAGTGGGTTTTGATCCGGTAAGTCCAGTATTATCCTGGATGCTCAACTAATAAGAATTCCTAATTCTAAGATCAACTATGCTCTAAATTCATATAATTGTTTTTTTATTCATTCTGTAAATGTCATGTTGCATTTTGTGTTATAAAGGCTATATATAGCTTATATTCTCGTATATCTGAACCTTGCATCTGCTGTTTTTGTCCTCACCTGTAAGGATTGTCCCCAGTTTTCTTCTGTGAGTAACATACAACATGACTAACATGTTATATTTTCAACATGTCGTTCAGATGGCTCTGTGATCTTGGAGAGTCCTGTTGTTGCTGTTAAAGATGGAGATGCTTTGACTCTGCACTGTAGAAGCAAGACACCTATCTCCAACCTCAAAGATGATTTCTACAAAGATGGCGTCCTCATGGAGAGCAGTCCTACAGGGAAGATGACCATTAACAGAGTCTCCAAGTCTGGTGAAGGCCTCTACAAGTGTAGCATCCCTGGTGTTGGAGAATCACCTGGAAGCTGGCTGGCTGTCAGAGGTGAGACATGACAATGTTGCAAAACAGCACACAGATGATATTTTGCTGGTTGTTTGGTCAGGATGGGTGATGATGATACACAGTGATGGTACCCTGGCTTATGAAAAGTCTAATTTTTTTAAGCTTGGTAGAAATTTTGAACAAAATATGCCAGGGTGGTAAAGTTGTGCTAAAAATCTGCGCTAATGTAACATGATGTAATTGAAAAATTCCACGGACTGTTCATCACCTGAGCTCACTTCACTTTATCAATATCATGTTTAACATCATGTTTAATTTGTTACAGCAAATCCTGATTCTACCACCTCTACACCCCCTCATAACGAGACCCTTCAAAATGACTCCGACTCCCCTCATGTGCTCATCCTGCTGTTGGTTGCTGTCACCATTGTGATGATGGTTCTGGTGCTGGTGGTGGTGGGATTTCTTCATCTTAGGAAACACAGAGGTATGTACAAGGAGCCACCACACTATAACATGTTTATTGAAAACAACTGCTCAACACTAGAACACGTCAATAAAGCAGAAAGAACATATTTCTTACACTTAGAGGCAAAAATATTGTGTGGCTGAACCAACACATGATTAGGTTATATCATGTTGAACAGTTCCTCTGCCTATGAGCTTTCAGAATATCACGTTCTTGTTGTTCATGTTGTTGCTTATGTGCATTTTAAAGCACATACTTAACTTGAGTGTAAGTTCATGTAAGTCACCTTATTTTCTTAGTTTACTTTTTCAATTTTGCTATATTTTTACATGCTCTGTCACTCAGTTTAACACTGAAGGAACATTGTTGTGTAAAGTGCAGCTTAGACTACACATGATTTAAAAAACATTTCTGCTCTGTCAGATCAAACTTTACATTCCTTTTATTTTCTTGGCTCTTTGCATCCATATTATTTGCTTTCTTATCAGTTTCCTCAAAGACACCGAGAGCAGCATCACACTCAACAGAGGACAATCATCCTGGTGAGTGCACCATACATGCGTATGTGTGTGTATAGTACTAGCATATCTACACACACACACACACACACGCACACACGTATGCATGTTTGTATGTACATATATGTACAGTATGTATGTATAATATATTGCTCTCTTTTTATGCACAACATTTGTACATGTCTACAAGTTGACCTTCTTCTCGTTGGTATGTTTTGGTACTTTTTTCTGTCTTTCCACAAACATCATCTTTTCTGTTTCAGTGTCTGTGGATGATGTTGTAGATGATCCAGATGGTGTGACGTATGCAGTCGTCGTCACAAAACAGAGGACGAACACAGGTTCACTTCATGTTGACTTTAATAATGACAGTTGCTTTGTGTCACTGTCGTCCATTTTGAAAGTCGTGGTTGAGCTGCTGTTACCAGAAAAGATTGAGACGTGCTCCACAGCAGCACAGATGAATTATTTTGAGTCCTCTCAGCGTGTACGTGTTTTTTTGTTTTAGACACAGCTGACGCTGCTGATAATTCGAGCCTCCACCTCGAGACAAACCACAGCAGAAACCCACAGAGTGAAGGAGGTGAGTGGGCCCCTCATCGCTATATACTGTCCGTATTTAAGATTAGCTCTTTTCAGTTCATCTGTCAGTCTTACTGTTGGTTTCTCTGCTTCAGATAAGGATGAGTCCTCACAGCAACTCGTCTACTCTGCTGTGACCATAAATAAGACCCCAAAAGCTCCTGAACCTGGTTCGTATGTGATGAAAAAGATGTTGACTATTTATAACATTTCAGATGTTTTCTGAAAATCTATCTGCACAGTTAAGTGGTGCAACAAAATCTTCTTCTTGAACAGAGCTGTGACATTTTATCTTCATACTAATACTTCAGCACAGAAACAAAGTACATTTTGTTTTAGTGTCAAACCGTCAGATGACAGCTTCTTTACTCAGCTGTGAGAGTCCTTAATTCATCCTCAGCACTCCACTATGGAAAATAATCCAATCTGGGCAACTTTGAATCAGAACCAGTGACACCAGTGATTCAGAGAGACACGACAAAATAACAACATCAGACCAACTCTGCACATTGTCTCGCTTACTGCTCGAAAATGTTTATTATACAATATTATTACAATATTTTAGTCTGTGTTACATTATTATATTCTTACCTATCTCGTATTCAGGTGTGCAGGGTCCAAATGTATGACATTTTTTGTTTACACCTGCAAAAAAAATAAAAAATTGGACAAAGCTAATAAATACATAAACATATATGATTCTTTCATGACAATCAAAACATTTAAAAGAATAACCCTCGCAGTTTGATCCTATATTTCTTATGGAAATCTTTTTGTCATGTTATAAGATTCCCTGAATTCCCAAAAATGACATGAAATCTTTTCAGTTTCTTCAGCAGAACCAGGATTATCCAGCTCCACAGGGACCCTGAATCCTACAGAAGCCACGGACCCATATTCCACAGAGTCAGATGCTCTGTATTCTGCTGTGCACAAGGTAAGACTGATGGGAATTCTAGCCTCGAGCAGCACTGTCCTCTGAATATGACTGATTTTTGTTTCTCAGGCTTCTCAAGGTCCATGTAATTTGGTGTCCATCAAAGATCAGCCAGGCAACTGAAAAAGTCCATAAGTGTTAACTTGTAAATGTAAATCTGGATACAGCCATCCATAAACACTCCCTTTAAAGTTCCCAAACTGTGTGTTTGACTTCATTAGTCAACTCAATATTTAGTCCTCTGAATAATATGTGTTGCACGGCTTCAGTTTCCTCTACGATTACCATGATCTCATTTTACACAAAGTTAGATTTTCTCTTTTGGTCTCTGGATGTTCCTGACTAAACCCTCCACATTAAAGGGCAGGTGCCGTCAGTTCAAGGCTTCTAATTCTCAGCATCTTTTATGAATTGAAAACACACCATTGGAAATGATCTTAAGACTAAGTTAAAGTATATATTCTAAGATAATCTTTATATATGAGGGTGCAGGTGTCATGGTGTGAAGTTAAGTTTTGTACTTACGTTTTTGTTAAGGTCATGTGATTAACATCCAAGCAGGCACCGTTAAAATGACCTGAGATTTGGCTGAAACCTCAGAGAAAAGCTGAGAAAATGAACATTGAGTTTATTGTATTTCCACAACAAATCTACTCTTTGTGTTTTTGTCTCACAGGCCAAAAAGACACCTGAGTGAAGAACAGAGGAGAGACTGATCTGTTGTGTTGATGTCTGCAGGAGAAGAAGTAGCACATAATAATTGTAGATTTGTTTTAAAGTTGTATTTGTATATATTTTTTTATTCAGGTATGATATGCACGAAAATATGTTTTATGAAAGTTTTAACATCATCACTTTAACAAAAACCTGGAACCAAACATTATTTTACATATAGAGCTTTCACATATCACAGTGTTGCATTATTTTTTGTGTATTGTCTTTGACTAAATTAAAATAAATGTAATAATCATGTTCACTTGCACTTTGTGGAACCTTAAATTGAATTCAAAACCTTAAGTTAGTTAGTTAGATCAGGTTAGACAGAACAGTTTTAAGTAAACTTTAGTCATCTACTCACCACCCTCATCGGCATCATTTTTCTCTCAGTGTCACAGTTAAACCACACGGCTCTATCTTATCTGTCTGTGAAGACGCTGTTCATGAGAACAGACCGTCTGCTGCTCACACTGTGGTCAACCACCACATGATACATTTACACTGGTTCGACCTGAAACAACTGAAGTACGTTTACAGCCACACTGATGCACTCTGTTAGATAAATAGATAATAAATTATATTTTCCCCGGCTGTGTGTTATCTGGATTTTTGAATACGTTTAACTAAAATGTTAAGTGGTGAGCACAACACACGCACAAGTTATTTGCTGCATTTTATTGTAGTGAAAAGGTTAACACTTGTGAATATGCTTATTGCCAAAAAAAACATAAACGTAAAAATAAATTTATACTTGAGACTAACTATCACTAATTGTCACATTGAGAATCAAACCCCTTTAGACAAAATAGCTTTGTTAATCATGTATGAAAAACAATTCTACGAAAATAACATGAGTTATTTAATATTGTCATAGGCTGTCCTCTGCAAAAAGAATGTGTTTTTTACTCTCACTCTGCCCCCTGCAGGAAAATTGCACACCTGCTGACACAGAAAATGAATATATAGACAATATGTATCAATCATAATGTTAAACATTTTACATAAACATTCAAATGAAGCATATGTTGTATAATAATTGTAGATTTCTTTTAAAGCTGTATTTGTAATTTTTTTTATTTGCGTATGATATGCACGAAAATATGTTTTATTAAAGTTTTTAACATCATCACTTTGACAAAAACCTGGAATCCAACATTATTTTACATATAGACCTTTTACATATCACAGTATTGCATCATCACAACATATACATATATACATATATACATATACATATATACATATATATACATATATATACATATACATATATACATATATATATACATATATACATATATACACATATATACATATATATATATATATATATATATATATATATATATATATATATATATATATATATATATACATGTATACATATATAAACATATATATAAGTGTAATTTATTTTTCATTATCGTTTTCCATTTTCAGTTTTCTTTTTCATTTGAAGTTGAAGGTCTGATTATTCTAAGTAGCATCATAAAAATCATCTCTCTTATTTAAGGTAATTTAATTGTCTATTTGGACTTCTTCCCCAAATCTAAGATTGTTTATTGCTCTCGAGCACAACTACCTCACAGAGGTCTCCTTACAATAATGATCTGCACAGGAAGCGGAAGTTCTCATCTACATTAGATTGTATTTAGCTTTGAGTCAGTCTGATGTTCAGACAGTCAGCAGTAAGACAACATGGATGTGACAGCTCTCTGCATTCAACTGTGTGAGTTAAATAATTTTTTCCCCGATGTTTTGTTTATGATTATAGAGAACAAATCTAAATGAAAAACCATGACAACGTATAATTTTCCTGCATAATTCTTCAGATAGAAAAAGACAAATGGCTGATTTGTGTGTTTTTTAATGCGTCTGTTCTGGATCCATCTCATAAAAGAAGATGTCTCTAAACTGATTATATATGTTTCAGTGACAATCTATATTTTCAGCTCCTCTCTATTGTGTTCACAGTGATCAAAGTGTCGATGCTGCTGGTTGCACATGATCAACAAAGTTACAGCCTGATATCTGGTAAGTATTTATCAGTTATTTAATCAAATGTCATAGGACACAAAAGCGATGTTCCCAATCATTACCTCAGCACTAATCCAAAATGTTCACGGCAACGCTAAAGCAAGCTTGATATGAGCCCAAAACCTGAATAACAGACAAAGCGTCAAAAGATTGTGCTTTGGATATTTTTAAGTTTAGCCGTTTAGCCTTGTTTCATTATTTCAAGCACCAAACTCATTATTACGCTGATGATACATCACTTATTTCATTAGTAAACAATGCGAATGATAATACGTTTTTTCACAAGGGCCTTTTGAAGTCATCCGTGGACACTTTAAAAAGCAGATCAAATAGTCAATACAAGAAGAAGACAATAAGATAATTGAACTTTGTACCTATATGACACCAAATATGTGATTAATTGTATTTAAACCTCAGTAGCCTGCCTTTTTCTTGTCTTATTTGGATTTACATAATTCCATTGAATCGTCTTTGACAGAATTCTCTCTCTTAGCCAGAACTTTCCATATCTTTTTAATATGTGCACTCGGTCAAACCCCTAATGAACTATCATAATCTAGAATCATTTACTCATATATAGTTGAACTTTGTACCTTTATGACGATTTGATTTGATTTGATTTATGACACCAAATATGTGATTAATTGTATATAAACCTCAGTAGCCTGCCTTTTCTTGTCTTATTTGGATTCACATAATTCTATTGAATTGTGTTAGACAGAATTCTCTCTCTTGGCCAAAACTTGCCATATCTTTTTTCTGTTGATGTTCCTGACTAACAGATATGTGCACTCGGTCAAAATGTATGAACTTTTGACCTCTAATGAACTATCATAATCTAGAATTATTTATTCAGTGTTTCAAAGTTCAGGGAAGCAACGAGCAGTTAAAAAAAACAACCTTTCTGAGGCGATGCACACTCCAAAGAGTACAAGTCACTTCTTAGATGACACACTTTCACTGCCGTGGTTACAGCATCCACATTACCATTAGATCGTCTTTCCTTTTGGTCTGTACATGACACTATTTGATTTTTGCTCCAGTCATTATTGTCTTGTTGCAATATTTGTTTATGTTCAATTACATAACTGTTAATTTCACAAGTCAGACACAAAACCGATCAGTGATCCACACCCAACATGTCAAGTTCGTCTGATGGAATCATTTGACGAGTCAATTTTATATTTTGTCAATTCTAGCATTGTAATTTGCCTCTTCATACATCGGGCTCTGAGCATTTCCAAAATGCCTTTGAAGAGTGGATATTTAAGAAGGACTGCACATGTATTCTCTACAGAACAGATGGTCTAATTCTTTTCTGATTTGATTGTGATTGCAGTATACTTCTCATTTCTTGAAGGGAACCAAAAACTTAATTGTATGTTGTTTTCTGTTTCTTGGTGTCAGTTGCAGCTTTTCGCATCGTTCCAACCAGACTGCAGATCTTTGAATACACGTCCGTCTCTTTTACCTGCGAAGGGTTCAATGTCTTGGTTGGATGGAGAGTGAGAAACGCCAAGGAATTCCTTAAAACATGTTCGAATGACATAATGATGACGACTGTGACCTGCACCATTAAGTATGCCTATAAATCAGACAGTGGAGAATACTGGTGTGAAGGTGGAGGAGGAGAGAGAAGCAACACTGTCCACATCACTGTCACTGGTATGTTCACTGTATGTAGTATCAATATTAAAATCCCAATTCATCAATGAGAGAAATATTACCTCTAGTCCCTTATTCTGTATTTCAAAAGTATGTTTATTGCATATTTGCCTCTGAACATGTTGTAATGCTGTTCAGCTGGTTCTGTGATCCTGGAGAGTCCTGTCCTCCCTGTGATGGAGGGGGAAGATGTGACTCTGCGATGTAGAACGAAGAAGACTTCCTCCAACTTCACAGCTGGTTTCAATAAAGATGACCACTTCTTGGAGAGCAGCTCTACAGGAGAGATGATCATCCACAATGTTTCAAAGTCTGATGAAGGACTCTATAAGTGTAACATCTCTGGAGCTGGAGAATCACCAGAGAGCTGGTTGGCTGTCAGAGGTGAGACAAAGCACTTTTTAACATGAACTCTTGTGGTGCCCATTCAATATGTGCTGGTCAGATCAGTACTGCTCCTCCTGTAGTATTGCTGCTTGCAGCTTTCTTGAGAACCACTCATCCAATCTTCTCTATATCCAACAAAACAATAAACCCTACACATTTCTACATTTCTCTGGGTATAATACAGTCTAAGGTGGATTGTAAAGAATTTGGATAAGTCGGTTCATCTGCCTCTTTTAGACTCGACAAAAAATCCAGTAACACCCACACACATCTGGCTTTTGTTTCCAGTGGGAGAGGGTCCAAACGGCTTTTATCATGGTCAAAATGACTCTGCAGCACTCACAGGTATTTATCTTTTTCTGACCAATGAAATTGAAATTCTTCCCTCTGTCAGCCTGATGCTATGACACTGCTTAAAGTTAGGGACGCTGGCTTGTAAATACTTCAAGGGACTGTTTTTTGTTACATGATTGATGCTGTCATGCTGTTACAGCAGAAATATTCTCGTGTCTTTGCAGCTCTTCACAGAGAGACGTGTCCCTCCTTGTATGTCGTCCTCCTCTTAAGGACTGTTTTCACCATCTTGCTGGTGGCTCTGCTGCTGCTGCTGGTGGGACTGATCCACTGTGGGAAACTCACAGTTACACACAAATAACTGGAAGTGTCTTGGAAGCATGTTTAGTCATCCCGTCTGAGACAGTCACCAGGATTGTTTTACATTTCATCTTTATGTTATTTCACTTTTACTATAGTTTAAGTTTAGCTTCTCTGTGCTGCGTGTTCAGTCTTGCAGTGGCTGTTTGACTTTCTCACGCTCAGACAAGGTTTAAAAACCACAGAGGTTCTGACTGACTGATGCATCGACTATTTTTAAAGAGCCTCATGTCAGTTCTCTCAGTCAGTAAATGTTGTTCTGTGTTCTGTTTTAGAGTCATAGATGCTGGTGATAATTTGAGCTCCTCAGACACAAACCACATGAGAAAATGTCTGTCTGCATGTAGACGAGGCGTTCAGGAGGCTCAGTGGACACAACTAATAGTTTATGGTTTGAGTAGCTTAAAGGTCAGATGTGTCTCGAATGTATATAAGGAAATGTAAAGTCAGCCTGTCTAAATATTCACATTAAACCATCTGCTGTGTTACTGCGTCACCTGTGTTTGCGTTCAGTCTGTCAGACCCAAAATAACACAACAAACTGAACGAATGAACTAAAATAATACAATAAAAATACAACAGAAAGGTGAACGTAGTGTAACCTCAGTCCCATGTAGCTAGTAGATATTAATTGACGAACAATTAGGGTATTGTAGTACAATGGGACGGGGCCTGAGTTTGTCTGAATATGGCGCTATATACCTGTGAAACTGTGATAGTGATGAAAATAACTTAGCAGTGCCTCCATTAACCATTAAGAAGTAAACACAAATGTGTTACTTCCCCTTTAAATCAACAGTTCTCTTTTACCACTTATTTACCAAAAAGTATCACCTTTACAATTACCACACAGAATTTAGTAGAATCAACAAAGACTTATTTTTTTACAAAGTCACACATTGGTTAGTTGGATATTAGTTAACTGGTTCACTGTTGACCTTTAAGTATGCACTGATAAGTGTTCAAAACTCTCACACCCTGCTTTAGCAGGTTTACAAATGACCCGTGATGAACCACAGAGAAAAAGGTCAAATCAAAATGACAACAAAACTCAAATGCTAGCTACAGTCTCTCTCCAACGGTCCAGGGCTCTCCTTCCTGGTCCTCACTCGCTCCTTCTTATGGCAAATGTGTGGTCCTGAATCACATAATTCCTCTTAGTAATAAAGCTACAGGCTAATTCATGGTGAAAAATCCACAGTATCTAACAAATGCTCAATTGCTAGCTGCAATGCGGAATTAACAGTATGCACGCTAAGCTAACGGCTAACAGCGGTTAGCATTTCGGCTAATTGCTTCGGCTGCCACAGCCCCCACACACCGCCCAGACGTCCAACTGCCTTATCCGACCACTCTCCGATCACTCTGTTGCCTCTTGTCTGACCCTTTCAGCAGAAAAGTTGCATTGGCTGTACCACGTGACTGATTCAGGTTTGCGGCCTTGGCGTGTGATTCAAAATATGACAGGCAACGAAACGCAATGGAGGTCCTCCATCACCTTGGAGTCTTGTCTTTGCTGCATGTCACACTACTTCTCTCTCTCCCATGTTTCCAATCTATCCGCTGTCAAAAGTAAAGATGTCTATGACTGGAAAAAATCTTTTAAAAAAGAAAAGAAAAGAAACCTCCCGAAGCCCAGCACAGTGGAGAAGTTGTTGTTTTTAAATAAAAATGAATACAATTTCCTCATTGTATGAGTTACATTTTGTCCCGAGTAACACATTCACATCAAAACTCTGTCATCATTCTATCAGAAAAACAGACACTATAATAATGAGTATATTATTTGTTTATTTGCATTATCATTTAAGCACAATTCAAGTCAAAGCTTCATGCACCAAAGCCATGGTGTCATTATAATCACTCTGCCTGTTTTACATTTATTGTCCACTTGATGGCACAGTAGAGCAAACGAAGCACCATGAAGCTTCGGCCCTCGTGTGAACCAATTGGATGGAAGCTTCAATGCTTCATGAAGCTTCATCTCACCATCACTAATTGAAACACACCGCTTCGACGTGCTGCCTACTCCACAACATCGGTACGTTATGCGCTTGCACGAGATGCAATAAGCGGCGCTTGTGTTGTGAGTTGTAAACGAGAGGCTTAAGCACGTAACTCTCTTTACTTTCGCTCAAAAAGAAACGTAACTATTTCAGATAAAAACAGGCATTACCAAACGAACACAAATCAATTCTTCCTGAATGGACATAATAACAGTCAGTCTCATGTCAGTACTGCAAAACATGAAAACAAGAAATGACAGAACGAAGTCCATAGAAAAACAAAGCACACACAGTATTCTGCCCTCCCACACACCGCGCTGATTCGCTAGCACACCGCCGATCAGAACGGCCATTCAGCTGGCACACAACCAATCAGAGAGTCCAATGGCTCAGACGTCCGACAGCCCTCCTCAGACTTCACATGCTGAGTCGGAGCAGACAACGTCCAAACGGCTCCGAAAGCTTCAGATGCAGCTGAACACACCGAACAGAAATGTTCCCGACCTCGTCCGAGTCTCTCCAAACGCTTCAGACGTCCAACGGTTGGGCCGCTGTGTTTCTGCCTTAGTGGCGTCCGAGCAGAATAGCTGCAAGCGGTAAAAGTAAAGTAACAACTCCTAACTTCCAAGACTGACGGAGAGTCGTCCTGTGCTTGATGTGTGTTCACACTGTTATTAATTAACAACATAAACATTTTAATGTCGGCTTATAAATGAATGAAAATAAGGGCCACAGGGCTACAGTAGGGAGAGACCAAAGACTTCAGAGATGTAGAGAACATTGTAAACATTTTGAGTTGTATTTTTCAACTGTTTTCTTTGTTAAAGCCATTGTTGCAAGTATGTCTAAACAGCCATTGTAAAACCTAATTAATCAGAATAGGTATGGTAGTATCAGAATAATGACTTCTTCTGTTATTACAGTCCATTGGCGCCACCTAGTGGCGTAATTGAGCAAAGGAAGTAAGACATTTTGACGTGCCTTGTGTCAGGAGAGAGAGGAAAACAATCAGACAGAGCTGAGCTGCTGGAGTCGCCTCCTGATCTTCACCCATCATCTCCTCATCATCTTCATCCCCCATTCACATTACTCCCGCCTGCTTCATCCCCTTCCATCCTTGTGGAAATCAGCAGGGACAGTTTTCTATACTAAGGGTTCAATAAAAAAAAATAATACACTGCAGTTAAACATAAAAGTACCTGGTTGTTGGTGTGAGTTATTGTTAAAATAAGGATTAAGAAATGTTGATCTGTTCTTCACTGTTACATCATGTGCCAGTCTCCTCTTAGAACCTGGACACTTAGATCCAGCCATTAAACTCGGCTGCCGGGGCCAAGTGGGTTACAGAATAAATAACATCAGCAAACTTCCAATAAGAGTTTTGATAAGTTATTATAAAGTCAGTGAACGTTTCTTTAAAAATAAGGACACAAGGATACAAACAGGAACATAAAGATTTAACATAACTCTTTCTTTTCTTCAAACTGGCATTTTACAGTCCCTGATTTTTCTTTTTTTTTAAAGAAGGGCTTTATTAATATATATAACTGTGGAAGAGTAGCAAAGCTTCAGATTGTCTTTACGTTACATTCATCATGATTTCTCAATTTGAATCCTGGTGCATCATAAAATCCACTGATGTTCACTGATGTTTATGATCATTCACTAAAAAGCAGCAGTAGCCATCCTTCAACTCTGTTTTATTAAAATATCTTTCTTTGTATTAATAAAGTTCAGATAATACACAGAATCATATTTGTTTAGTTTGAACAGAAAATGTTTAAATAAAAAAGTAGTGATCACAATAAATCATCAAAGAACACAATATGAGATTTAAAAAAAAAACATAACAGGAAGTTGACAATTTCAAATATGAAACACAATAATAAAACATATCTTTACTGTTCAGAAGATCCAGAATACACTTCCTGTTACATAACTACCTCATATACATTTGTGTTGTAAAATATAGTTAATGTAAATATTCAGTTTGTTGACTTTATTTTATTCTTTATAACAACAGAACATTTTTCATATGTCACCAGAGAAAAGTGTAATAATGTTCTATTGAATATGAATAACAAAGGTTACTGTGTGTTGTTTCCAGGTGAGACAGTGATGTGATGTCATGTTTACTGCATTACAAGCAGGAAGATGTGAGTCCTGATGTTCCAGATGTTCCAGATGTCTTCAGTCTGCTGGAGTTCAGCACTGTTTCCCCTCAGAGGGAATCTTTGTGTTTCTGATGCTTCATTTCTCTGATGCTCTGATCTCTAAAACAGGAGACGCTCGCACTTCATATGGAGGAAATAATGCTGTCACATCTGGACTCATTATTATCTTTTACTTAATACGATCTAAGTTATATTGAATCTCTCCAGTGTTGCTGATGAGGGAGACCTGCAGGTTGTCTGTACAGCTCCACAGCTTCAGGTCCTTCAACACCAGCTGAGCAGGAGGAAAACTCCTGTCATAACTACGGTACCCCACCTGTAACATAGATATACAAACTGAATTATTATGATCATAATCATCATCATCATCATCATTATTATTGTTATTATTATTGTTATTATTATTAGTATCATCATTATTATGTCCTCATGTTTACTTTAATTCCAATGTAACACATCAACAGTCGTGAAAGAAAGGAGAAAGTCAATTTAACAACATTTATCAAGAAATCAAGACTCACAGTGAAATCTTTTCCAGCCTCGAGGTTGAATGAGTCCTCAAATGTGTGTTTGATGGGTTCATTGTTGTCGACCTGTATTTTTAAGCCTCCCAGCTGTTGGACCTGCAGGAGGGAGATTGATTGTCAGATGGAGGAAGAGAAAGAAAGACGAGAGAACAAATGAATACATTATTATATTATGTAATAATATAAATATTCCTGACACACTTTGTTACAATATAGTTACATCTTATGTTAAACTCATAAATTGTTTATCCACATATTAACATCATTACCTCTATGGATGTGTTTCTCAGTTGGATATATTCGCCCAGTGGGTCGACCTTAAAAACAACTGCAGGTTTTCTGGGTGAGTTCTGACTGAGCGAGATGCTGTTCTGTTTCTTAGAGACAACACACATAGATCAGTTATTAAAGATGAATCAATGTGTGTGTGTGTGTGTGTGTGTGTGTGTGTGTGATTTCTCCAGACAACAAACAGACACACACACACATTTATGTCTGTCATATAACACTAATTCCAAAAAGTTAGAATGCTGTGTAAATCATACAATTGTTTTGACATATACCCGGAATAACAGTCAGAATCAGTATACATAATGTTTCTATTGATTTTTATACATCTATTATTCTGAATAGTGTATCAGACATGTTGGAACAGGAGCAACAAAGACTGTGAAAGTTGTTCATTTGTAAAGAGCGTTAAGTGATGCAGAGACTCCAGTTCTCAGTGGTGTAACTTCATCATTCATGTTTGTAGGTCTGGTGCGGTGTAGCTACAAATTATATTTCAAAAACAAGACTTCACTTTTCCACTTGAGAATGTCGAAGAACAGTGGTCCACTGTTGGTATGTCTGTGTGTGTGTGTGTGTGTGTGTGTGTGTGTGTGTGTGTGTGTGTGTGTGTACTTGTTTCTTCAGCTTGTCAGCCTTTTTTTTTTGTTCACCAGCTGAATGATCTTAAACACAACATGAGTTCTGTTTTTAGTCCTCACTCTCACTTTTCACTTGATCCTCTTTGTCTGCACATGTGTTGGATTTACTCATTAAACCATGAAAGAGGACATGAGAGCAGTGATGGATAAAAACATATATCTAATCACACATTCATGTATAT
>CAEMYA010000655.1:93475-104222 GCA_903131615.1 Diplodus sargus | reverse complement strand
ACACTCACAGCTGGACTGTCACACACTGACTCTTCCTGCTGATTAGACGAGGAAATCTCAAGAGTAAACAGCAGCAATATAAACCTTCATGTTATCAGAATCCAGATCCTCCATCAGGGTCTGCAGGCCGGCCTCCATCTTCTGAATCTGCTCCTGGAGCCGCTTGACTTCAGCCTGCTGCTTTTCAAACTGGAATTAAAGCAAAGACAGACAATTTATATTGATTAAACTAGTGTTCTAATGTAACTTGTATGACTGTTTTGTATCCTCCCAGCTGCAGTAGCAGCTCCCAGCAGACACTGTCCTCCTACAACAGCATCAAGTGTCCCAGAACACAGTGAGGAGACAAGGAGCCCTCTAGAGGCCAGAGGAGGTAAGACAGGAGCAAAGGAGGAAGTCAGCTCATGTTAGGGAGCAGTTCTCTGTCACGGAACAAACAGTTGAGAAGCTTCATCTTTTCTGTTTTAGATCTGATCTTAAACACAACATGTGCTTCTAGTTTGGAGTAAAATAAAGCTGAGGACAAACTAGGATGGAAACAAGTCAGTGTTGTGTGAAGAAGATACAAAGAGAAAGAGCTGAGTGAGTGTGTTCTTAAGTTAACAAGTTATAAAGATCAGATGAACCTCATTAATCTTGGACTCAATTATCATGTTTGTTTCCCTTCAGATGAAGGTAAATAGAGACGTGGACAGACAGCAGACTGACTGAGAGACTTGATCATCTGTTTGTATTGTAATAAGAGTGAGTTTACAACACAATCAGTCCTGAGGTAAAGCTCTGAATCATTCTGCACTGAATTCAACAAGGAAGAGAATAAATGTGAAGTGTATCAGTCAGTGCACCTCAGTTAAGAGCTAAAAATAATTTGCAGCATTGTTTGTTGTTTTATTCTCTCAACAACAAAAACACCTTCACCTTTATCATAATCTAAACAAAATGAAGCAGAAAAGTGTGAAGAGAACATTTCAGCTGTGAGACATTTAAGAAGTGAGGACAAACGAGGCTGGAGACAAATCAGAGTAACATGTGGAAGAGACAAAGAGTTGAGTGGACAAGTCATCTGAATTCATAAAGTTAATAATGATCACATTCACCTCTTTGTTCTTGGACTCCAGCTGATCATTCAGCATCATCACTTCACTCTGAGCTTCCTCTTTTTCTCGTCTCTCCTTCCTGATGGTTTCATCTCTGCTTCCCTCCGTCTGGGAGTTAAAGAGAGACATGGAGAAAGACTAGATCAGAGACACAATCAGTCCAATGTAAAGCTCTGATTCATTCTGCATTTGAATTTAAAGATGAAGAGAATAAATGAACATGTGATTATCTGTAAAGACAGTGTTCCTCCAGTCCTTCTGCTCTCAGTCTGGACCTGAACTTCAGTCTGTTTAACTCATGTTTTATACAATAAAATACATCTATTGTAGTTTTCTGTGGTTCATTAATTAAAGTGATTAACCTGGTCAGTCTTCTCCTGCAGCTCCTGGTTCTTCCTCTGAACTTCTTCCTCTCTCCTCTTCTTCTCCTCCTGGAGCTGAGTGAAGACACAGTGTTTCATTAAGACAACAAGGAAACACAACAACAGTGACAGACAGACAGCTTTGTACAGTTACACACTGCTGTTCATCAGAACCAGCAGATAGAAACACTCAGTGATGAAAACCATCATGGTCTCATTTTGACAGATCTAAAGGTGGAGTAAAATGAATCAGGTAGGAGGCTGAAAATAAAAGTTCTGTGAAGAATACAAATCCAAACCTCGCTGATCTTATTCTGTAGCTCCTCCTCCAGGATCTGAACTCTGTTCTCAGCTTCCTCTCTCCTCTGCTGCTCCTCCTCTAACTTCTGCTGCTCCTCCTTTAACTTTTGCCAGTTAAAAAGTGACCACTTGAACTGAAAGAGAAGAACAGATCAAACTCAAGATTTTATTTTCTTTTAAAAAGGGCTTCTTATGAATACTGACACATTTCAAACATACATGTTTTATATCATTCTATCTACTTTAGTATTATTGTTATCATCTGAATGCATTGGCCTTATTGTCTCCTGACATGTTTTAATCCTGGTTCAACCATGTACACCACTTTGTAACACTGTGTAGTGCTGAGGACTCTTCAGTGCGAGTACTCGCTCAGTGATGTTCAAAAAATGTTATTATTATCATCATTTTACAAAAAAAGAGTCTGACTGTTGTTTATGTGTTTAAGTACAAATGAGAAACTCAACAGTTTCTGAGGTTAAAATGTTCACAGTTTGACCAGTAAAACTGACTGAATAAAAACCAGTTTGTCTCGTGTTTTCACTCCGCTGAATCTCTTTTTTTACTACATGAAGAAACGGCAGAGTAAATAAATTGTTCTTCTGCATGAAACCTTGCAACATAGGAGGAAGATTGGACTGGATCAGACTGGCTTTAGGAGAGAGATTTAAGGAAAATTTTGAAATACATAATAAAATTTAAAAAAAAAAACACTCACAGGAGTCAGTGAAGGTTTTTACTGCCTTCACTATGTTTGATGAGGAATCTTTGAACTGAAGTGAACAAACTGATTCAGGTGATCTGTGATCTTCACCTCTACAGCAGACCAGCACTCTCCAAACTGAACTTTAACATATCGACCCTGAATCGTCTTTAACAGACCAGAAACATCAGAGCAGATACAACAACACAAAGGTCAGAAGATGAACCTCCTTGTTGTTGGACTCCAGTTCCTCCTTCAGGGTCTTCTGGTTGGTCTCCATCCATTGAATCTCCTCCTGCAGCTGCTGGACTTCAACTTGTTTGTGATTAAACTGGAAGGAAAGAAAAGAAAAGAGACCATTTCAGTTTGTACGTCTACGTTAAGCTGCTGCAGACGGAAGAACATTTAATTACTCCCTGTCCACACCAGACCAGGTTATTTTGCAACCAAGGTTTTGTTAAATACAATTTTGCGTCCACACAAGTGCTGTTAAAAAAAGAAAAAAAAATACAAAAACATAAACAGTGATGGCTACTCGCAAAGGGGAGTCACTTGTTTGGACCGACAGTGAGGTAGAACTGCTCCTCAATATAACAATTAACAATAATTATAACGATTATAAAAGTGACAAAGTTCAGTTAAGTATGGACTGGGAAACTGTTCAGTCCAAGTATGTGGATATCTTGGCTCGCTTCATTGTGCAGTACCACCAGAAATCTGGCGACTTTCCTTGAAACTCTCACATCATCTCATCACATTTATTTGTGAACTGAAGCTTTTCTTACAGTACAGCAGCTGCAGACACACTGTGACAATCAGAGCTAATAATCTGTAATCAGAACAGGCTGATTGATCCATATCTTAGTTAAACTAACCCACTGGTTGTACACTGGGTAACTGAAGTGTTGTAACTGATGTTTAATTATATCTTTTTCCCAAACAGAAACATTTCATTTAGCAGCAGAGTGACTTTAGATCTGGACACAGATGTTCTGACATGTTTGCTCTCAGTACAACAATTAAGGCCCAGTCTGAGACAAAACACCAACAACTCTCTTCATGTTGCTGCATTTGAATGAAACCACGTGCTTCAGTCCCTCCATCAATTACTAACATGAAGATACAGCCTCTACAGTCAGACTGCAGTTACTGCAACTTCCTGTATTTGTCTGGAAAATAACTCGAACCAGTCTTTTTTACTCCACCTGTTTCTGGAAGTGTTTTAGACAGAAAAGTGAAAACAACCATGTATGAGGTTGGAGACAAAAAAGATTTTAAAAAATAGAAACCTGTTTGGTTTTGGCGTCTAATTCCTTCTCTTCAGTCTTCAGCTGCTTCTTCAGATTCTCCACTTTATTTTCAATGTCCCACCTCTTCTGCTGCTGCATCCTCCTCAACTTTTGACAAATTTGGATCATATGAACTGTGACTGAACATACAATACTATGACTCATATGATAAAACAAAATCTGCATTTAGTCAGAATCCTGTTTTAAAACTGTCAGTCTGTCTGTATCAGCATTGATCTCAGTCACAGTCTGGTAGTGAACAGTAATGAGTCATTATACAGCAACAGATATAATACTTGTCTGTTTGTTATTCTTTATATGAGGACACATCAGAGTGTGTTATTGTGTTTAAATCATGAACACTTACTGAAGGGAACCAAGAAGATAACACAGCAGGTTTGGCTAGTTCAGCTTCTAACATCTTCACCTGTGAGAGAAGAGAAAGTGAGACATGAGAACAACATTGAAGCTTATGAATAATTATGCAACATGACAGTTAATGTAGTACAACAAGTATCTCTGTATACAGTCAGGTAGGTTCTATATGCTGCATGTTAATAAGTTAATAAGATCACATTGTGTACTTGAATTATCAATCAGAATAAAACAGATGAAGAGATGAACCTCTGTGTTCTTCTTCTCCAGCTGTTCCTTCAGTCTCTCCTCCTTCCTCTTCTTCTCTTCATCCAGCTGCTGCAGATCAGATCGTTTCTTCATAAGCTGGAGGGACAGAGAGAAGGTTGAGAGACACAATGACAGACATGTTCAGTTCTCTGGATTCAGCCTGCTGAGCCTCATGTGGACATTTAGTCTGTAACTGACTGTCAGACTGCTGTAACATTGACCTCTCTACACTATCAAACACATACAGACTGTGACTTTAAACTGAAATCACAATCTTAAACTGTCAAAGTAAAGATGAACCTCAGTCTTCTTGTTCTCCAGCTGCTCTTTCAGGAGCTCCAGTATTTTCTCAGCTACCTTCCTCCTCGGCTGTTCCTCCTGGAGAGAGATGAACAGAGACAAGATGAACTCATGATGTTATCTGGGCACATCAGTGAAAAACCACACAATGAACCATGATAAAGACAAACATCATGTGTACCTCTGGTCTGATTCCTGCAGCCTGTCCCCTGTTCAGTTCCTTCATTTCAACTGTTTCATGTGTCAGGAGCTGCTGACTCTCTGGTTTGTGACGTTTAGAGCGGTCTGTCTTTACTCCTGTCTCAGGTTCATCTCTGTGGCTTCTCTTGGTCCCTGTGTGAAAACAAAGGCAGTCAAATTAAAATACTTTTTCTTTCTTTTCAGGAAAGTGTCACATCATATCAGACATTTTAGACCACAATCACGTAATGGGTTATGAAACTAACTTAACTGGCAATATCACTTAGTGGAAATTGAAGGAGATGAACCAACATATTTAGTACACGGAATTTTCATGTCAGAATTCTGTATAAAACCAGACCAGTCAGACATTTACAACTGATATGAATTTACGACTTACTGAATATGATTTGTCTCCATTTCCACACAACAAAGCCAAGAATCAGAATAACCAGGATGCAAACAGCCAAACTAACAGCCAAACCAACTGTGGTAGAAGAAGAACTGGACTGAACCTCAAAGAAATCATCTGAAATGATAAAACACAGAATAACATGGCAGTTAAACAAAATTGGACCTGCTGTTTGACACTAAAACAGTGATCACATCATGAAAGTAAGAACCATCTACCTGGAACGTGTATCTGTGTCTCTCTGATCTGGTTGGTGCTGTTCTGTTGGACTCTACAGGTGAAGCTGTTGCTGTGTCTCTTCTCCACAGTCACTCTGCTGCTGACAGTATAGAGGTCATCAGGACCTCTGACTGTCTCTGTAGGTCCAGCAGAGAGGAGGTTTCCCTCACCGTCCAGCCAGAACACCTCAGGTTCTGGATACCAGCCTGTAGAGTTACACTGCAGAACCAGTCCTCCTTTGTTTCTGTCCAGCCCAGATAGACTGATGGATGGTGAGGAGGCAGAGCCTGATGATGAACAAAGGTAACATTATATAACAGGTGTCAGTAATACAATCACCAAGAGTTAATAAGTTCCACAAATCTAAATGTACAACTGTAAATCTAATAAATGAATGTGATGAAACATGTAATTGCAGTAACTTTGCCTTTAAAATGATTTTCTTTGGACCACTCAGTCTCTCTGACCTTCAGTTTGCTGTTTCTCACCAGCAGATCAGCCTTTAACATGTAACATTGGATCTTATTTGACCAACAAACAGTTCATCTCTGACCTGATCATGGTGCTGCATGAAGTCAAGTCAGGCACATGAAAACCAGGTGCATGATGTGATACAAGCGTAGAGAACATCATCTCTGAGAGGAAAACCATCTTTGCTCCATTAACACACGGCTGTGAGGAGCACTGGCTTGACCTCTGAGTTCCTGAATGATCAAAAGTTGCTCTATGCTCACTTGTCAAGTTGATATTTGAGACTTTGGAGGGTGCGGAGGGAATCAACAGTGACTGTATCTTTACTTTGACTGTCAGTATGGATGTTGAGCATAATCTTTGATTGGCTGTTTGGTTTTAACTGACACAGTGGAAGGTGATTATTCTCTTGGTTGCCTCAGAGGACACAACCTTTCAAAAGTTTGTCACAGGCCTCATTTTATTGTAGTTAACTAAAACTAGCTGGGTAACCCTCAATCAGGGTTGGGAGGGTTACTTTAAAAATGTAGTCCGATACAGTTACTAATTACCTGTTAAAAAATGTAGTCAGTAACGTAACTCAACTTGATTACATTAAATTACTTTACCTCAATACAAATGCAAATAAAGACAAGAAAGAAGAAATATCCACAAGACACAACTGATCTGAAGTGTTAGTGACCCATTTCAGTCACTGCAGGTGTTTCAGGCAATTTTGTAATGTACAAGCCCCACAAGTTGGCAGTAGCTACATTTCAAGTGCCTATGGGGCCCTCGCAAGTCAACGATTTTTCCATGATGGAGTCTGTGCAAATGTTTCACAATAAAAGCCTACTGAGCTATTTATGCTAGAGGACTTTTAATGTGAGACGAACACAAGAAGTGTTGAGTTTGTATTAAGAATGTAATGTCTTCATTTTAACAGGGCAAACGGGAGCGAATCAAAACGAGCCTGCGTACTACAGCATATTAAATTATATCAGAAATAAAAACTTCTGTGATCATTTAGCTAAATGATGTGCCGGTATTCACATTTGAATGTCAAGCTCAAACTTCAAAACTACCAAAAAGCCTAAACACGTACCATCCCGGTCAGCAACAGCACCACCCACAGACCCAAAACAGTAGTAGTAGTAGCAACAATGACAGCCCGAGCCTGGTTAGCAGGCTAACTAATGTTAACGTTAACGCTAACGTTCGCAATTTCTCTTACCATTAAAAGTTTTTTTAAATTAGATGTGGAGTCCTTGGACGGTGAACTGTAGTAATATGTGCACGCGTGCATTGCCGCAATGGCAAGTGTTAGATTAATTAATTCATTCACATTCATTCATCATCATATATTTTAATTGTAATCCAACTAATAATCCCATTTTTTCCAGATGTATCTGTAATCTGATTACGTCTTTTTTTTCTGTAACTGTAACAAATACAGTAACTGTTTTTTTGTATCCTAATTACGTAACGCCGTTACATGTAGTCCGTTACTCCTCAAGCCTGCCCTCAATGTTACACACATATAACATCAAGGGAAGGAGGACTAGACAACCTGGTTTAACGCAGCCCTGGTACCATGAGGTGTGTCCTGTTGTCCAAAGCATCATCAGATTTATGTACATGGACATATATCTACAGTTTAGCTTGTAAATGGTCAACAGTGAAGCTGATTCAAACACCTGCATAAACACTAAATACAGAACATAATGCAGCCAGACAATTTATCTGAACCACAAGCAGGTCACATGTCATGTGGCACTGTGTGAGATGCAGGTGGACTTGGCTTTTAAAGGGGACAAGAGATGACACTGATTGGTTTAACTGACATTCGTCACAACTCCTTTGTACCTTGTGTCTCAGTATATGTCCAGATTATGAGCTGTTTAACTAGCCAAAGGGAGTTGGACATGCTCTGAGTGCTCTTGCACCATTTGTGTTTAGCACAAGCGCTATAGATATTTTAATAAGGGCCTGCAGCGTGTGTGCACTCACCAACAATGAGCTTAACTACAGATCCTGTGTCCAGTTTTGGAATGTAGCATTTGTATCTTCCTGCATCAGAAGGTTTCACTTTGGATAGTTTCAGTGAAACGTTTCCGTGCTTCAGTTCATCGATGGACACTGATGTTCGTCCTTTGTATGATGGATTTTGGATATGTACGAGGTCCTGACTGGCATGCCTCACGTGGACAAATATGTCTTCCAGGTCAGATCTCGTCCACTCCAACGTCATGGCAACAACATCAGCCTCAGGTTCCAGGTGACAGGGTAAAATGATGTCATCACCAACTGTTGCTACTATTGGCTGAGATGGAGCAATTAACTGAGACTGACCTGGAAAGAAACAAATATGGTTATTGTGTCAGGACGAGTTAAATTCTCCACCTCTGTATGGTGCTCATACCAGCAGACACTCAGTCTAAAACAAGTTGGGTGTAAATGAAGGACATTGAGCAGAGACCTGAAATAGGGGGAGGTGAGCTAAAGCAATTTATGACCAAATATTTCAAAAAATTATGGCTTCTATTGATATGTTTTGCTGTTGTGTTCAATTAAACTTATTAAACTCACTTACATTGAGTGTGTATTGGTATGTGAGTTACCTGAACATGAGCGTGATAGCAGAAGATGGAAGAACAAAACACTGAGGGGCCTGAATAAATATTGAAGTTCATTCTTCTGGGGAAAAAATGGACATAGACGAGTTAGACTTTACATGGAAAAATGATTTGGAATTGGTGCTTTTTGCAAAATAACTATTACATTACAAACATTAAATTCAAAACATTAAAAAGGAATTCCTTAGCAAACTAAATACAATTGAGCAGTGCAAGAAACTCCAGAATCTGGATCAGGCAGAGGGAAAGTGACCACACCATCAGAAGATCAATACATCAAGCTGACTTCCCTGAGAGCAGCAGAAAAGCAGCTTCATCTCAGACACAGAATTTGCTAAATGAACAAAATAAGACTCAAATCAACAAAAGAAGACTGAACCTGTAGTGTCTCGGAGGACAAGGAGCAGCTTCTAAACCAATTCTCAGGATGGAAACAAGGACAAACTCTTATATAAATGACTCTTATAAATATCAGAATTTTACAGTGGATGATACAAAAATGTCCTATTTACTGACGAATCCAAGTTCTAGATTTCTGTCAGTAACAGAAGGGTGAATGTAAGGAGACAATCAGGAGAGAGAATGACAGCACAAAGCTTCACACACAGTGAAATATGGTGGTGGGACCGGTGGTTTATATCTTTGTTGTGAAGTATGATTATGAGCCCAAACACATCTCAAAGCTTTGACACAACAACTGAAAGACTTTGAGTGCATGCTGTCACTGAAGCAAAATGAGGAAACACTAAATAAAAAGATTCACAAATGTAGAAGACAGAATTATCTTGGTGTCTTGGACCCAAGTGTGTGTGTCGCACCTTCACTGACAGTATATCACATCTCATTGTTACTGATTTAAAGTAAAAACTTACAAATAATGACAACAAGATGGTCACACAATGCAGTTTAACTTTCACTTTTGACAACAGGAATGTCATGCAGAGTTACAGAGTATTATCACAGACCTCACAACTGTAAATGAAGACTGTTAATCAAATCATTCAAGTGATTTTTTGTGTTGTGGAACACAATTTAGTTGAAAGCTGATTTATTAGCCCAAAAGAAATGTAGAAGACGACGTACCTGCTGCATGATGTCGCTTACGTTATCAGACTATACAGCCTGAGTCTGTAAATCACTGACAGGCTGTGACTTTATCTCACTCTGGTTTATCAGCTGCAAAGTGCTCATGTATTTTATTGTTTCATATGTTTTTGTTCAACAAGATTCACTATCCAAACAACATTATTAAGAAAGCCTTCATGTTTGGCAGAATCAGTAGTTCATAGAATCAGTTTGTTTAAAGTGTGCACAGATGATTTTATTTCAATATGATAGATTTTAATTAAAGGCTAAAGCTTATAATGTTAAAACATGATCATTTATAATAATAAGTAAATAAATAAGACCAACTATAAACTCTGTATGGTAACTGGCTCTGCTTTCCTGAGCTCAGTTTAACTTTTAGTGTCTATGGCAATCGTTGAACTTTGAGCCTGTTATGTGAATGTTATCACTCATATAAAAGTTACAGCTGCAATCAAAACCAACAGTTGTATTAGCAATTTTTTTTCATTGTATTAATAATAAACAACAAAGCAAAACATAAGGTGGCTTTGAGGGCAAAACACAACAACATTTCACAGTTTCATCATTGTTGTGAAATGTTGTGTTTAGACTGTCAGGGCCAACGTACATCAGTCCTTTATTCAGTTTGTGTATTATCCTTCTTTGTACAGCAGTTTTTCACTGTGTGCATGTGCAGCATTAATGCAAAGTACCTGACTGAAATAAGAGCCATTTTGTTTGACATGATTTATTCATTCATCAAATCACTGTGTACACTCCTCCATTCAGATTTTACCAACAGTAGTTTTAAAGACACACCTCTCTTGTCTTCTGTAAAATGTGTTGATTCATCTTGCTCCACCTACTGTGACCAGAAGGTGTCATAGCAGTTTCATTATGATTTTAATACACTAGTGCAGTGCCCGCAGGAAATATGTGTTCCTATAGAAAAGTGGGAGGTTAAGAAGCATTTTCACTGATGGCCAGGCATGGACTGGCCATCTGGCGTACCGGGCAATGCCCGGTGGGCCGACGCACATTTTTGGGCCGGCCTGTCATAATTTAATCAAAAAAGTTTATTATAAATCATTTTTATCGACCGCGACG
>CAEMYA010000655.1:72559-91936 GCA_903131615.1 Diplodus sargus | reverse complement strand
AAATCACAAAAAAACATAAAATCCGAGTAGAAAAAGTTAGATTTTTTTTACTGTGAAAACCACAAATATGTTTAACAAACCATTTTTTATTACTTATAATGCAAATATAAATTGTTGTTTGCTGAATATGTGCGTACATTTTAAAAATTTACAAAGTTCTGTTTAACTATTTACATTTAAATGCAGGCAATGCTCAGGTCTGCCTGAGCTCCTGCCAGCCGAATGAAGAGCTGCACTTCCTGCTCCACATTCAGCTTCTTCTGTTTTGACTCATTAAACAAAAAACAGACTCCACTACACACTAAACACACGACACCAAACACTACATAACACACTAACTATACACTCCAAACACGCTAAATGTCACAAATCTCTCAACTCTCAATATCGCTGTCTGTACACCGACCGTTGTTGTCTGTCACTCATCCTCCGACGTCCCTCCCACAACTTCCTGTTGCTCTACAACCAAACTTGCTGCTTGAACACTTTTGTGACAAAAGCCCATTTTTACTGTTTCTGCTGCACCAGACACAAAGCAAACGTGATGGCAATGTTCGCGAAAAAGCGTGGCGGACATTATTTACCCCAAGTCCGGTTTTGGACAGGTCAATGCGTCCGGTCCGTCAGCTCGGAAGTGTAGGTTAGCTAGCAGCTAGCGGCTAGCAGCTAGCTACACACGAACATCCACAGATTACGATTCCACTTTGTTGTCCGCGCGTCTCCGCGTCTCCGCGTCGCCGCATCTCCTCAGACCCGAACAGACCGGCCCGGTCTTGTTTAGTCACATTAATCCACAACAGTCAGCTTAGATGCACAGAACAGAACGGGACCGAACCGCCGGCTAACTCCCAGCCCAGCTCCCGCTGCTGCAGGTATACATCCGCTTGTTTCTTAATGTGTGTCGTAGTCCTGAGCGCTGCAGTGACTGGCTCTAATGCGCATGTCACTGTGATAGCTCTGGAGGACTATGCTCCAGAATGTGTAAAGCATTTATGAAATAATTTATTCACGGTCTCATTGCAGTCTAAACAAATGCGAAGTCGCACACCACTGAACCAAACGGCAGCCATGTTGAAACTCTCAGGCCATTCTGATCCTGATCCACAGAGATATTTGAGGCACAGACAGACAGACAGACAGAGATTCCTTGCTTTTATAGAGAGATGAAGGCTCATTACGCATGACCTATAGTTTACATAGTTTAGTTTAGATCCTCACGGTCTTTTAAAATGTTACCCTAAGCAGAGTTTTACATTTACTTTTATTTGTAATTGATCTGACTGGATCTGTGTACTGAAAACGTTCATCATCACTGGGAGAATTTATGCTAAGCTGAGTTGCAAACTTGCCCTCTGGTCGGCCTCTGCAGGATTGTGGATCACATCTTCAACATGAGCCTGAAGAAAAGTGCGCTGCTGTGGAAAACCTCCTGCGTGGTACCAGAACCAAAGATCATCACCCAAAAAACTTCAACAGCTACAGACCAGCTGCTCTCACTTCACACCTGATGAAGACCCTGGAGCAGCTGGTCCTCGTCCATCTCCGCCCTCTGGTGGATCCTTTTATGGACCCTCTCTTGTTTGCATATCAACCTGTTATGACATCATTTGATGACATCACTCAATCATCTCACCTTGAGAAGCCTGGAAGCACTGTGAGGATCATGTTCTTTGACTTCTCCAGTGCTTTTAACACCATACAGCCTGCACTCCTGGGGGACAAACTGGACCTCACAGGGGTGAACCAACACCTCATATCCTGGATCCTGGATTACCTCACTAGCAGCAGAACCACCTCCAGCTCAACACAGGGAAAACCAAAGAGCTGGTGATGGATTTTGCACACAGGTGAACATCCAGGGAACAGACATTGAGATGGTGACATCTTACAAGTACCTGGGAGTTCACCTGAACAATAAACTGGACTGGACTGACCACACTGCAGCAACTTACAAGGAAGGTCAGAGCAGACTGTATCTGCTGAGGAAGCTCAGGTCCTTTGGGGTGCAGGGGACCTCCTGACCTCTTTCTATGACTCTGTGGTGGCATCAGCCATTTTCTATGGAGTAGTCTGCAGGAGCAGATGGGATGCATTTACACAGTTGTTTAATCCAAAGCACTTTAGAATCAGACTTCAGTCACACAACAATGGCAGCAACTTGCCTTGCACAGCTTGATTTAACAGTTCAGGGGAATATGTGGTTTAGTGTCTTACACAAGGACTCAGCCACTCCAGGTTCAGCTAACTAATGGATTCTTGAGCCAACTGCAGGGTCAGGGATAGTCATCTGTCTTGAGTGAGTGTCTGTAACTGAAGGACTGACTGATCATGTTAAAGCGACTGTGACTCTCTCACACTCTCACATCAACATCAGATATAACTACAGGAAGGGGAAGTTCTCAGCAACACTCTTCAGCTGTGGTTCAGTCTGACAGTCAGTCAGTCAGCAGGAAGGCAATATGAAGGTCACATCTCTCTGCTTCAGACTGTGTGAGTCTCAAGATTTATTCTTTTCTTCTAAGTTTTAAATCCTAAAGTTAAATGTTAAGATTTTAGATCAAACAATCTGTGTCTGATATTTAACTTTGCTCCTGTTTTTACCCAGTGATGTTTGAATTTATTCTTCTGGGGACACACGTTCAGGACAGTCGTACTCAGAAAAGTGGTGAGTGAGAAACAGAAATTCTGAAAGATACTCTTTAACATTTTGTTTTTTAGTATTATACTTTCTATCTAAAGGTCCCACACTGAAAATCGACCAAAACCTTTTGAATCTGTTTGTATCTATGATCTAATCTGATCTAAATTCCAGTTTTATTTAAGGAAATAAATTAATTGCCATGTCGCTAGCAAATACAAGAATATACTCATATTATAGCATATTTGCTTCATCTGTTATACTAAAAGACATCATAAAATTCCCGTTCTGAATATATTTTTACTTTTTATTTTTATCATCTTTTTCTTGGTTTCAGATGCAGTTTTTCTTCGTATCGCTCCAAACAGACAGCAGCACTTCAAATACCAGCCTGTCTCTTTTCACTGTCCGGGGATTGATGGTTCGACTCAACTGAGAGGGAACACGAGTGCTAAGGAATTTGATCCAGAATGTGATATGAAGAAGACGTCAACAGGGTCTTCCTGCACTATTGAGAGAGTCTATTCAGTGGACAGTGGAGAATACTGGTGTGAGACTGTGAGAGGAGAGAGGAGCAACACTGTCAACATCACCATCACTGGTATGTTTCTCTATTTCTAAAGTCACTACATAGTTATATGTACATTATTGGAGGTCATTTATGTGCAGTGTGAAACTTCAGCAACACTATGAACTCATGTCAGCAACAGATTATTTCATTCAATATATATTTTTACAGTCATGTGAAAATATATAGGAACACCGTAATTATTTTTTAAGCATTCCATTGCTTTACTTTTCTGCCTTTTGCAGATGAAATATTGTTGTGGTGGTAAAAATCTACAACACTCCTGAGAGGTCCATGTTTAAATTTGATAACAAATTATCGTAGAAAAAAGGTCACCAAGAAATTGCAAGAAGTCATTGACTACATTCCAAAATAGCCATTCCCTATAAATAAATCTAGCCTCTCATGCACTCCATCAGAAGACATTTTCAATCTGCATGTCCTTGCAATTTTTCGATTTGTACTAAAATCTGGATTTTGAATGTATAACATATAAAATAAAATGTAAAGTTCTGTAAACATGATTTTGTTGTCTTTAAACATAAAAAACGCGGTCTTTGTCTTGGATACATTATTCTCAGTATATGTTAAGCACATTATGACTGCTGACAGAGTGTTGTAAATCTGTAGACAAAACTATTGAGTTATCCTATAACAACAAACTGTTAATGTGCGGAATAGTTACTTAACCACCGTAAAACAAGTGTAATATTTGACTTTTGTCAGCAGATACTATGCTACACTTCTAAAAGATTAGCCATCACAGTGTTAAATTATTGCGTTCTTCATGTTCAGTATCATCTTGATTGGGTGTTTATGAGACATTGATATTTACACATAATGCAAAGCTCAACTAAATTTAAGAGAGTGTCTCATAGAAAATATCAAGGAACATTTGCTTAATATCAATTATTATACAGACGACACTGCTTTATATGGCTAATTTCTATTACTATATCTCTACGTCTATATATTACCTGTCTAAATGATGTTGTTCAGATGGTCCTGTGATCTTGGAGAGTCCTGTTCTTCCTTTAATGGAGGGAGACGCTGTGACTCTGCACTGCAGAAACAAGACAACCACCTCCAACCTCACAGCTGATTTCCACAAAGATGGCGTCCTCATGGAGAGCAGTCCTACAGGGAAGATGACCATTAACAGAGTCTCCAAGTCTGATGAAGGCCTCTACAAGTGCAGCATCCCTGGACTGGGAGTGTCACCTGGAAGCTGGTTAGTTGTAAAAGGTAAAACTATAATCTGCATTATTTCATGTGATAATAGCTGTAATTATGTTGAGCATGTCTGCAGTGCCTCCAGAGTGCAACTGACTGTTGATTAGTCACATAAAAAGAACACCAACTTGTTATCACTGCCATTGATGTGTTTTCTATTTATAAAGGTCATTGCTTGAAATCCATGAGATTATCACCTGAATGTGTAAGAAACAATAGAGAAAGCTAAAAGACGTTAGACTGATATCAACTTTTATGCATGTTGTCCAACAACATGATTTAATATGTGTAACAATCTAAGAAAGTTAATGAAAAAGCTCCTCAACCTTTGTTTTCCAGCTGGTTCTGTGACCTCTGAGAGTCCTGGCCTTCCTGTGACCAAAGTCACTCTGAGCTGTAGAAACCAGAACACTTCCTCAAACCTCACAGCAGATTTCCCTGAAAGTGTTGTCCTCTCTGGGAGCAACTCCACCAGAGAGGTGACCATCCATATAATTTCCAAGTCTGATGAGGGACTCTACAAATGCAACATGTCTGATGTTTGAGAATCACTTGAGAGCTGGTTGGCAGACAGAGGTAAAACATTCAAATGATTCAAATTAAAACAGCTAAAATAGATATTTTAATATTAGAACATCAACCCAGTAGATTTTCAGCATTCCTTAGAGACAGCCTGTTACATCCTGCTAATGCTGCTATGCTCTAACATCAGATATATTCTCTTGTCCTTACAGAAGAGCCAAGAGAGACGTGTCCCTCCTTGTATGTCGTCCTCATCTTAAGAACTGTTTTCACCATCTTGTTGTTGCCTGTGCTGCTGCTGCTGGTGGGACTGATCCACTGTGGGAAACTCACAGTTACACACAAATAACTCAAACTCATATACAAGTAACAGACTGATGAATGACACTGAACACAGCTGAGCTCTAAGCTTGTTCAGTCATTATGATCCACCATCATGCTTTGGGTCTGAGAAAGTCAGCAGGATTGTTTAACATTTCATCTTCACGTTTTTTATTTTCACTACAGTTTAAGTTTGGTGTTAACCTTCTCTGTGCTGCGTGTTCAGTCTTGCATTGGCTGTTTGACTTTCTCACACTCAGACAACCCAGGTGAAAAAAGAAACTATTAAAAATATACTTTTTTAAAGTATACTAAGTACAGGTTGTACTTTTTTTGTCAAATCAAAGTGTAGTTAAGTGTATTCAATTATGTATTAATTACAACTTAAAATCTATTTGACTACACTTTAAGTATAAATAGTATGCTAAAATGGAACAACTTTTTTCAAACTTCAAGTGCACTAGATTACACTAATGAAAATCAAGATTCTTGACTGATTAAGCATACTTACAGTACAATTACATTATATCACCATTCCAATGGAAATACACTTAAAAGGGCATTGCAGCTCAACTTACAATTGTGTTTAAGTACATTTTGTACAAACTTACTTACGTTATTTAGTGCTTTTAAAGTGTCCCACTATTTCAATGATAATGTATTTAAAGTGAAGTTCAACTACAACCTAAACATCATAGACACATACTTTAAGTACAATGTTATTATGTTTTCTTGAAAACAATTGTGTTTGAAGTATATTTCATCTCTACTTTGATCCCCATTTTCTTCTTTCTTCAGCATAAATGTTGCTATTAAACTACAAGTGTATTATATTTCAATACATTTCAAATTCATTACATCAACAAATTACAAATTGCATTTTAGAAAAAGAAATTTTATTACACTTAAAACAAAAATACATAATTCAAGCAAAGGACATATAATGATAATAATAATAACACAATAACAGGAACATAATTACACATCACCACATATTACACTCAGATTACACAACTGACACAAAGGGAAAACAACACAAACGCACTCACAAGAAAGATGACACTAATACAAAAGCAGATACAGCCTTTAACTTCAACGTACAACATTATGAGATAAGGCCTTGTAGCTTTCATTGTTGCACTTCCTCCGTAGAAGGGCCAAGATCTCGGTCACCTCTGTCTGGGGGAATCGCTCCCTCACTGCATCTGTGAAAACAGGAGAGAGACATGGGCATGAATTAAAACAAGATTGACAATGTCTGACATTGAAATACAATTATTAATTATGGATTTGTCAATTAATCATGACAATGGATGTGTCATAATTATGACAAAAATTATCATTCCCTGACCTTTCCTGAAAATCCATAATGTTCAAAAAATTCTATGACCTGTGGGAACCCTGCAAGCAACTGCTACACATTCTTGTGTGAATAAGACCATATAGCCTGTCTTACTGGACCCTTCTCTTGATTGACATATTGTGATGCTTGGCAACAGAGATGGAAGATTAGAACTATTTCTTGGAGTGGATGAAATAAATAAATAAATAAATAAATAAATAAATCTACATATATAATTGAAAACACAATTTGATATCTTAAATGTGATGGAAGTGGAACCGATATATAAAAGCAATATGGCACTTATGGTCATGGTATTGGTATAGATACAACAACTAATAACAAGAAATAAAACAACCCACACATTGTGCTAAAATTAAGTTACCATCTTACCGCCTAAGTATCAGTGATGAATTTCAAATATTAACTGTCAATATGTCTCCATACGTTGTGGCTGCCCACACTTCTACATAGTGATTGGATGTCGATGATGCTGCGCACACTGATTGGATGTGGGAACCGACTGGTGGGTGGGTCCAGTTCCTGGGCCCATTCGTCTCGAATCTTGATCTGTTGCACTGCTCAACAATACTTTTTCAAATATGCCACATGCAACTAACCCCCTCAACAAGACTGGAGCCTAATGGAAAAATATTATTTGAATAAAATATACTTACTTAGTACACACTGCCGCATTTTATCATATTACTCTTTCAGAAATCAGCCTAACAATGTAAATACACTTTCCATTAGTATGTTACAGTAAATTAATACATTTCCACTCAGAGCATTTGCATTTTAGCACATTTTCTGAAATTACTTTGATATGCTAAAAAAGTACACTTATATTGTAGTGCACTTTGTTTACAGTGTACTAAGATCACAGGACTGATTAAGTGAAATCAGTGTACACTTTCAAATGTTATACTAACTCTGTATTACAAATAAGTGTACTTACTAAAAGTACACTACAAGTACCACTATAATTGTTCTGTATTTTGACATATTTTGTGAAAGTACTCTGATTTGCCACTAAAAATACACTTATTTAAAATGTACTCTATAAAGTGTACTGAAGTAACACTTCTAATAAAGTGAGATCATAGTACACTTTTAAAAAGTATACTAACAGTTGATTTCCAAAAATGATACTTCCCATAAGTACACTGAATTACCACTCTAAGTATGATGAATTTAATACACTTAAAAAAACTAAACTTCTATAAAATTTAAAATACACTAAAAACAAAGCACACTTCCAAAAAGTACAATTAAAAAACAATTTGATAATTACAAAAAATAGTACACTTAGTTTTTGGACTCTGAAGTTGAACTTAATTACATCTATTTTGAAGTATACTTTTAAAGTACATATTAAATACACTTCAAATAAAGCACAAAAACCGAGAAGCATACTCGTTTTATACTTCATGTACTTTATTCATATTACTAAAGTATACTACTTTTTTACCTGGGAAGGTTTAAAAACCACAGAGGTTCTGACTGACTGATGCATCGACTATTTTTAAAGAGCCTCATGTCACTTCTCTCAGTCAGTAAATGTTCTGTGTTCTGTTTTAGAGTCACAGATGCTGGTGATAATTTGAGCTCCTCAGACACAAACCACATGAGAAAATGTCTGTATGTATGTAGACGAGGCGTTCAGGAGGCTCAGTGGACACAACTAATAGTTTATGGTTTGAGAAGCTTAAAGGTCAGATGTGTCTCGAATGTATATAAGGAAATGTAAAGTCAGCCTGTCTAAATATTCACATTAAACCATCTGCAGTGTTACTGTGTCACCTGAGTTTGTGTTTTGTTTGTCAGTCCCATAATTTCACAACAACAACTGAAAGAATACAATAAAAAATATAACAGAAAGGTGAACATAGTGAGAGATCAGAGACTTAACCCTATTTGACCATTTGTATCATATTTGATACGCAAGTTTCTGAGACCTCTATCTTGTCAACATAATCAATTCTTTCCTTAAAAATCTGCTGTATATCACCTGATACCTGTATTCTGCCCACTAGTGGATAATCATTCCACTGCAGGCAGTGGAAGGACTTTTTTTGGCTTTTTCAAAATGGCCGCTGTCATTAAATCATTTTCACACTTTTTCAGGAAAATCTTTGCTAATTTTCAAGAAGTTACAGTAGGAATAACATTTATATTGTTAAAAATGTGTGTATCAAATTTGATACTGCAGGTATTTATCCCTGAATGGTCATATCACATTTTTGTCAGGTAATCTACATCAATCCTACCACAATACAACCACACACTATTTTGTAAGCAGTGCACCAGCAATCACCTCTCACATGCCTACTGTGAAGGTGTAAGGTGCATCTGTGCCCGAACAAGGACCGAAACTGTTCTTGTGCCGACCACAAAGTGAAAAAAAATGGCTGTGAAAAGTTTTATGTATAAAAAAAAAAATGAGAGAAACTGCCTAAGATGTTCTATATTTTCAAAATGTTATTTGCACAATTTGATTTGTATGTAAAATCAACGTTGTTGTGAGCAAAAAGTTGCCAAAAACGCCCAATGTATCAAATGTGATACAAAAAATATCTCATAAACAAAATGATATAGAAAAAAAAAATTGAACTGATTTCATTAAAAGGTTTTATAAACATCTCAGTTCCAAAAAATTGGAATTTTCAGACAATGTTATGATGGGAGACGTAGATAATGTTACAATTATTTTGAGTCGTATCTTTCAACTGTTTTCTTTGTAAAAGTTCAGTTTCAGAATTATATGTTGGGCACTAACATTAATGCAGAGTGGTTACTCAGTAGGAAGTACTCAAAGCCATGTTTCACAAAAAAGTAAGAACATAAGGGGAGTCTCACCCCAAGGTTTCCCACAGGCCCTGGTCGTAATAATTGGGGGCTCGTCCGGGATCTGAATGTCCATGAGGTGAGGTAGATGTGGTTTGGTTTAGTTTGTTTGTGTAAGTGGCCTTTAGTTTAAGTGTAGTGGTCATCTCTTTTGTTAAGTTGTTGTTGCTGCATGTTGTGTTTCTGACTGAGCACCCTTACCAGAAAGTAGTGATGGAACGGCAGTTCTTTTTACTGTACTGAATCTCTAGAATCAGTTCATTAAAATGATTTGTTCAAAAGATTCGTTCACCGAATCGTTCAGTGCTCTCCAACTCCCTGAACTGATAAACAGCCAAACGATCCGTCATTCAGTTCATGATTCAGCCCTGAGGTTCACGTTCACTTACTGAGGGACGGTGCGTTCACGGACTATAGTACACAATCATTCGCGGGAGACGCAGCGCTGCTTTGAGTGGTATACATGCACTAAAACTATTACACAGTGAAAATGTCCTCTGTGCACAGTAAAATCACTTAACTTGATGCTACACGGATGTTAGCGACATAGCGCTAGTTTTAGCAGTACTGTTGCTGAATGAGAATCACCTCCTCTGCCCTGAGTGAGTGAGTGAGTGACACAGCGCCACTTTCAGCACAGTACGTGAACGAGAATCACGTCCTCAGACAGTTCTCTGTATGCAGTAGGTTTGCGAATCAGGAACGAATCACAGCGCGAACGTGAATCACGTCCTCACAGTGAGTCGTGGCAGTTCCACTCCCGGCTGGCATGCTCGCTGCTGAGCTCAACTGAACTGAGAAAGGAACGAATCAGTTCCTGAAGTGATTCAGTTCACTTCGTTCACTTAAAAGATTTGTTCTTTCGAACGACACGTTCGCGACCGACACAACACTACCAGAAAGCTGCTGGGCATTTTCAAGGATTTGCCATGTTTGTTATTTTGCCTTTCTTATTTTTGGTGGTAATCCTGAGTGGGGGTACGCTTCAGTGTTTCGCAGTTGACTAGGTTCCTGGTCTTCGGTGATGCACTTATTTCAGCGTTTAAAGACGCCTCAAGCTTGGCAAGCCACTGAAGGCTAGCTAGGTGAGTTAGCCATCTTGGTAGGCAGGTAGTTGGGGTGTCTCTGCAGTTTTCCTGTTGTTTTATACTTTGCACAGCAACATAGTTTTGTGGGAGATGGCTCCTTTTGTGTTGGTCACATTGTGATGTGTGGCCCTAATTAATATATGTGTGCAGTAACTTTTTGTGACCTTTGGGTTGTGGAACTGGACTCCACTTCTGTTGGGTCACTTGTGGTAGCAGCTTAACAGTAAGCTTGCAACATTTGTGTCGTGGTGACTACAAAGTGAGGCCTTTTGTGGTTGTTGCAGTCCACTTTTGGTTTGGTCACGTAGGTGTTACTGTTTTTACTGTATTAATTAGTGTGATTGGGATGGCGTCATTGCCCAGATCAGTGGATTTTGAGTGTTGGGTATGGCTTCCCAGTTTGTCCGGTCACTTTGTCTTTCTGTTGCACTCCATTATATAGTAACGTGTGGTTTGAGATCACAAGGTGTCCGTGTTGGTTGTGGTAGTGGCAGTTCAGGTTTGTTGGGTCACTTGTGGTTGCAGCTTAGGTGTAAGCTGGCAACATTTTTGTGTAGTGGTGACTACACAGTGATGCCTTTTGTGTGGTGGCTGTTGCACTCCACAGTTGTGTTCACCTGTTGCTGTTTTTGGAGTGTCTGTTACCACAGTTGGTGTATTTGGTTTGTGTTCTTGCCTTATGGTGGTGGCCATTTTGTTTAGTGGGAGTGGCACCCACTGACTTTGGTCTTTGACTTTGATTTTGGTCCTGTGCAGAAGTTTTTTGTTTTGTTTTGTTTTGTTTTTTGTAGACTGTGTGGTTCAACAACAAAGGGGGTGATTGAACATAGGTAGGCAAGTACCCTATTGCATTAACTTGAACATTTCTTTAGGGGCAAAATGTTCAGTTTTAAGGGGGGAGGTGTTACGACCCTAGAGGTCATAGATGTTGTCTATTTTTAATATCCCTGTTTATGTGTGTGTGTGGTTCCAGGTGTGTCTGTGATTGTAAGCTGTCCCTGGGAGCTGATTGGTCCCTGCCTGAAGACAAGAGTTTAAAGGCTGGCTCTGCCCAATTCCTGGAGGCTCTCCTCTGCTGTCCCAGACTGTCAGCATTTGTGATTGTGGACAAACGATGTTGGCTAATAAACCCATATAAAAATGTTATTGCTGCTGGTGTGCTTGGAGGATGGGAAGAGGGGAGTCTCACACACACTCTTGTTGCAACAGGGTTTCCCCTTGGCCCTGGTTGTAACAATCTCCATATAGTTGAGGAGAGAATCAGTCAACATGTTACTGTGTGAACGTTACATTCATCATGATTTCTGAATTTGAATCCTGGTGCATCATAAAAAATCATAACATTTATTTATGATCATTCATTGAAAAGCAGCAGCAGCCATCCTTCCACTCTATTTTATGAGAATATCTTTCTTCGTTTTAATAAAGTTCAGATATTACACATAATTTGTTTTGTTTAAACAGAAAATATGTAAATAAAAAATATGTATTTATCAACAATAAATCATCAAAGAACCCAATATGACTCAGAGCAAGTAAACATAATAAAAACACAACCTGAAGTTGACAGTCTCGTGAAAATCCAACATGGCTGACAGTATTCTAAACAGTTAAAACTGAATTACAAATATGAAACACAACAATAAAACAAATCTTTACTGTTCAGAAGATCCAGAACACACTTCCTGTTACATAACTACCTTATATACATTTGTGTTGTAAAATAAAGTTAATGTAAATATTCAGTTTGTTGACTTTATTTTATTCTTTATAACAAGTGAATATGTTTAATATGTCACCAGAGAAAAGTGTGATAATGTTCTATTGAATATGAATAACAAAGGTTACTCTGTGTTGTTTCCAGGTGAGACAGTGATGTGATGTCATGTTTACTGCATTACAAGCAGGAAGATGTGAGTCCTGATGTTCCAGATGTTCCAGATGTCTTCAGTCTGCTGGAGTTCAGCACTGTTTCCCCTCAGAGGGAATCTTTGTGTTTCTGATGCTTCATTTCTCTGATGCTCTGATCTCTAAAACAGGAGACGCTCGCACTTCATATGGAGGAAAGAGTTCAGGTGAAGGTGCTGAGACATCTGGACAGATGAATATCTTTTATTAAATACGATCTAAGTTATACGGAAAATTTCCTGGATGACTGATGAGGCAGACTTGCAGTTTGACTCTACAGCTCCAGGGCTTCAGTTCCTCCAACACCAGCTGAGCAGGAAGATCAGTCCTGTCATAACCACGGCAGCCCACCTGTAACACAGACATACAAACTGTTATTATTATAATTATTATTATAATTATAATTATAATAATAATTATGATTATAATTATAATAATTATTATTAAAATACAATAATATTTATTATTTTGTTAAATTTACTTTAATTCAAATGGAAAACATCAACAGTCATGAAAGAAAGGAGAAAGAAAAGTGTACATTTAACAACATTTATCGAGAAATCAAGACTCACAGTGAAAACTTGTTTAGTCTGGAGGTTGAATGAGTCCTCAAATGTGTGTTTGATGGTTTCTTTGTAGTTGACCTGTATCTTTAAGGTCCAGCCTCCCAGCTGTTGGTCCTGCAGGAGGGAAATTGATTGTCAGATGGAGGAAGAGAAAGAAAGACGAGAGAACAAATGAATGTGAGCGAGTGTTAAATCTCTCCTGTTTATAACTGATTACATTATTATATTATATAATAAGTGTAAATATTCCTGATACACTTGGTTACAATATTGTTACATCTTATATAAAACTCATAAATTGTTTATTCACACATGAACAATGTTACCTCTTTGGATGTGTTTATGAGTTGGATATATTGATCCAATCGGTCGACCTTAAAGACAACTGCAGGTTTTCTGGTTGAGTTCTGACTGAGGGTTAGTTTCTTGAACTCTCTCTGGGAGACAACACAGACAGATCAGTTATTAAAGATGAATCAAATTATATCAATATGTTGGCTGTTTGTGTGTGTGTGTGTGTGTGTGTGTGCGTGTGTGCGTGTGTGTGTGTGTGCATGTGTGTGTGTGTGTGTACGTGATTTCTCCAGACAACAAACAGACAAATCAAATCAAATCAACCTTTATTTATTTGGCGCTTTTCATACAGAAAAGTATCGCAAAGTGCCTTACAGAGATGTACAGACAGCAGAAAAAGAGAAAGATCAAATAAAATCAGGAGAAGAAAATTAAAAGAACCCAACCCTCCCACCTCCACAGTCATGCACAGAGACATACACAAATACATACACACTCATACACACACTCACACATATGCACACAGACACACAGACACAGACACACACACTCACACCTACACAAACACTAGCTGTCAACACAGAGACATGGCCGGGCAGCGAGACCTGAGGTGCAGAGGAAGCTACCCTTGGGGGTTGGCCAAGTTGACCCCAGTCCAAGGTCGCAGGGAGCGCCGCCACAGAGACTACCCCAACCCGGGCCGACAGGAGGCCCCGCACCAAGGTGCAGAGCCCTCTAGCCACCCGGGCCAGAACTGTCCACGGGACAGCACCCTCTGCGGCCAGACCAGAGGCCACTCCTAGTCTGGCAGGCTGGGGCGCCGTAAAGGGGGGGTAAAGGAGACGGATTCTAGGGGCCCATGATTGAGGGGGGCCCAGAGAGGCCCCTAATGATGATGGAATTATATCACAGAAAATATAATGACACTAAGTTATTAACTAACATATAATCACAAATGTTTTATTTTCCATGTCCTGCTAACAATAACTTTATTAGTTTTGGAAACAACAACCCTTCCCCCCCTCTATTTACGTAAAATGGTTCAGTCCACTGGATCAGCTGCAGGTAGCACACCAGCGGTGTCACACAGCGCCACAGCGGGCAAAGCGGAGGAGACGGCAGTATGCCTCAAAAATCAGGCAGCCAAAAAAGGAAGGAAAAGAAATTAAGAGAGGAGAAGGAGTTGAAGGGTCGACAATATGTCACCCAGTATTTCCAAAAAAAAGGTGGGTTTGTTAGTTGTGGTGGAAAGTTATGGAATATTAACTTTGTCCCTGTCTGTGGTCTGTAAGCTAGCTCACTTTTCTCACCATGTTAGCTCAAGAAAACTCTGGATTTTTACATTTTACTGCTATATTAGTTAAATAATGAATCCAGTCAAACATTTATCAAGCTGTTCTTATTCAATAATAGTCGATCTCCCCTCTGTCAAAATGATGCCTCATTCTGAACAGAGTCAAGTGCACCAGCAGCTGTCTGTCAGCCCCCAACTCCCCATCCCCCTGAACCAGCCCCAGTGCCCCCACATGAGGAAGGAGGTGAGCAGCTGTGTGTGTTGAAATAATAATAATAATAATAATAATAATTTGCCATTCTTTTTATATATTAAGTTCTACTTAGATGATGAGAAATCATATATGGCCATTTTGTATTCTGATGTTGTTTTGTTGTTAGATTTTTTTTTTTTCTCTCCACTGATTATAATTGCTATTTTTTCATGGAAGAGTTTATTTCCAATTTAAGAATCAGTGTTGCAGCAAATAAATGAATCAAAATGAATTCCATTGTATTCAGAGTGCTCAGTTCTTCCCCTACTGTACATGTCAACTGTCATGTTGTTCCTTTTTCACAAATATGGTAATGATAGTCAAAAATACCATTAAAATGCATAATTGTATGTAAAATAGCATTAAAAAAATTAACCGCTGTGTTGGGGGCCCTGTAAAGATTCTTTTCATGGGGCCCAAAATCCCTAGCGGCGCCCCTGCTGGCAGGCCCCCATGAGGAAACACTGGAGATTAAAAAACTGATAGACTATAACAGTAAAGGGTTAAAGTATGGAGGGTGAAAACACGAGGGACTAAAACATAAAAGCATAAGAGCATAAGAAATGAGAGACTATAAAAAATAAAAGCATTAAGGCTAAAATACGGGAGAGATTAAAACAGTAAAAAAGGATAAAAAGTGCTCTGATTCGCACAGCCTAAAAGGAATTAAGAAAAGTTAAGCTTTCAATTAAAAGCCTGGTTAAAAAGATGGGTCTTAAGCCTCTTTTTAAAAACCTCCGCAGTCTCCGCGACCCTGAGGCTCTCCGGCAGGCTGTTCTACAGTCGGGGCTGAAAGCCGCCTCCCCGTGCTTTTTTGAGCTAACCTGTGGTATGGTTAAAAGGCTGGTGCCGGAGGACCTCAGGGTCTGCAGTGGCCGATAAGGTGAAAGCAAGTCAGATAAGTAAGAAGGCCCGAGACCGACACTTAAAAACTAGTAAAAGAACTTTAAAATCAATCCTGAAACGCACGGGGAGCCAATGCAGTGACTTTAAAACCGGTGTAATGGCACCATTGAACCAAGCAGCAGCTATGTTGAAACTCTCAGGTCAGTCTGATCCTGATCTGCAGAGATATTTGAGGCACACACACACACACACACACACACACACACATACACACATACACAGACAGACAGAGATTCCTTGCTTTTATAGAGAGATAAGGTGCCATGGCTGCCAGGTTTTGGGAAGTATGCAATACCAATTAATATTTATACTTACAAATTGCCATGCTCATCACTCTCATGTAATTAGAGTTCTAAATAGGCCTGAATTGCAACCCGACGGCCTGCGGATTTTTAAGCCGGAACCCGACGCAGCACGACACACCGGCATGAATTGTCTGCCGCTCCCCCCAGTTAACCCGACCGGACCTGAGCCCAACGACCTGTGGGATACTATTCAAAAAAAGGATTTCCACAGCAGAGAGAGGTATGGTTGCATGCCTCAAGGCTGTAGCGGCTGCTACTGAAACAGTCCTTACCCAAGTTGACATTGTTGCTATGTGCCCTTTTAATGTACATGTTCCACATGCTGTCATGTCTCTTATCATACAGGAAAAACCGCCCACCTAACCCCAGCTAAACTGCTACACTGGCAAAATGTGTTGCTGAAAATGACTCGTGTAACTTTAAAACAAAGTACTGTCTTTAACTCATCAACTTTGCTCCCGGCAGCTCAAGATGGAGAATCACACTCCTGTCCGGTGTCAAAAGAGATGCACTCTTTGACACTTCCCACATTAACCTTAACTCTGTTTTCTTTGTAGATGGTTCTACTATGAGAAATCCTACACATAGATCCCCTTGTGTCTCATATGAAATATATACTAACCATGATATAATTTAAAGTACTAATATTCCAAATAACCTGTCTGCTCAGGCAGCTGTTTTTTTCATTCTGGGGACTAGGGATTATATCACAGTACATACTCTCAGTATGCATTCAATGTATGTCATGATTTCACACATTATAGGAAATCAAGGTTTCTTACTTCTACAGGAAAATCTACTGCTCCTAAAAGTCTAATCATTAACCTTTTGTCTGCATTACTTCTACCTATGCAAATGTAAAGCTCATACAAGTGCTAATGACCCAGTGTCACTGGGAAATACAGCTGCTAAGACAGCTCATCAGAATCAAAATCAGAATACTGTATTAATCCCCAAGGGGGAAATTGTAATTGTTTCAGATACTCCGTGCAAAGTAGGATAGAGATACAGCATGAGTGGAAACAAGATCTAAAGATAAAGATAAATAAAACAGAACAATAAAAAATAAAGTAAAAATGAAATCAAATATACAATAAGATAATACAATTATAAAGTAGAAAATTTGGAAAAATATACAAAATACAGTGAAATAGTTAGCATTATAAATTAAATAAGCATGAGTAATTAGAAACAAAAATAATAACAATAAAAATAGCCATATGATTCTGTCAGAGGGGGGAGTTCTACAGTTTTAATGGACACAGGCAGGCATGACTTCCTGCTACTTTCTCACCTGTCTCCCCCACTCTACAAATACTTTTATCTGTCCCTTAATAAAGTCTATCTGCTTCAAACAGGAGCTGATGCTGTAGAAAAAACCCTGTTGGAAAAGGAAAAACTTTATTGAACATGTCCTGACCATGTATCAAAAGGGAGGATGTAGAATATTGTAAATAGATTGTGGCATGCACCAGGATTTTTCTACTTTTTGTTAAAAACTTTGTTAAAAAATTGTGTAATTTGTGAAACTTACAGTGTCGGCAGAGGTGCAGCAATGCCTCTGTCAGCCCATCCTAAACCTGAAGGTCCTTTTGAGCATTTAATAATGGATTTTATTGAACTCACTCCATGTAGGGGGCATAAATATTGTCTCATTATTGTGAACATTTTTTATTTTTTCAAAATGGATTGAATGATTTCCATGTAAATATGCAACAGTGATCTAAATTTCTAAATCATTGTTGAGGAAATAATTCCCCGTAGGGGTCTCCCCTAAAATAAATAAATAAAAATAAGGACGAATAATAATGGTTCACATTGTGTAAATACATTTATTCAAAACATCTCCAAATGCTACACATAAACCTTAAATCACATTGTGCTTGCCATCCACCTAGTAGAGGTGCAGTGGAGCGAGCTAACCAGACCCTAAAAACAAAACTGACTAAATTAATGGCAGAAACAGATTTGTCATGGATTGAGTTTTTACCTCTTGTACTGATTTTATGAGAGGCTGCCCACATAAGATGACTAGACTGTCTTACGAGATAATCACTGGCTGTCCTTTGAAGATAATTAACACCCCTTTTACTCAAAACAGGTTACCCCTCACCGGATTGGATGCTGATCGTTTAAGCTAGTGTTGTGCATTTAATCATGTTCTTTGAAGCTAATCATTCCATAAGGTGAAAGCGGTCCTTCTGAAGCCTACGTTAGTGCAAACTCCACAACATCCAGTCTGGAGACTGGCTAGTGCTAAAGGCCCTGAGAGGGAAGCACTGGCATCAACTGTGGTGGACTGGACCATATCAGGTGATGCTGAGAACACCCACTACCGTTCGGATAGCTGAGAGGGACACCTGGAGCCATGCATCCCAGTGCACATCTTTTCCGTACAATGCCACTGAAGGAAGGACAACAACCTAACCTGTGGAGTGCTAAGAGGGGACGTCGTTGGACGATTATGGCTGGATCTCCATCCTTGGATTGGTCACTACAATGACCGTTGCCCAATCCTGGTTTTCAACGGAGTGAAATTTGGACTCCAAACATCCTCATATATTCATACCTTTCACACCACCAACTAATTCACTTGCACCCATCAATCACACTGATGACATTTATACTGACTACTCAGACACCCCATCTCTTACAGAAGGGTAAAAAATTGACTGTCTACAAAAACAAAAGAAAACACAGAAGAACCAACGCAGGATCAAAAGATCCTAAACGGACACATACTAAACTTTGCCACAGAGCATAAAAACTGTTTCAACAAAATGAGTTTTGTCTATTTTTACTATTGTTTCTTTGAAAATAATGTGGTATTTACATTTCTGTAACACACAGTCAAATTCATTGATTTTAGTTTTTTTGTTTTGAAAATTGTTAATGGATCTTTTATTTTGAAACTTTCAATGTAATTTTCCCAAAATGTTGTGTTGACACTTTGTGTCAAAAGGGAGGAATGTGAGAAATTACATAGTCTTCCTGTTAGTGATCAAATGGGCTGTAAGGACAGGAAGAGGAAGGGAGAATGTCACATTGCTTGAGGTGTCACAAGAGCCACAGGTGGGGGCGCACACCCCACATGGGAAGATACACAAGTTTATGAGGGTGACATGTGCTGTTCCATCTGTTACTTCAAAGAATCAGTTTTTAGTCTTCACTCTCACTTTTCACTTGATCCTCTTTGTCTGCACATGTGTTGGATTTACTCATTAAACCATGAAAGAGGACATGAGAGCAGTGATGGATAAAAACATATATCTAATCACACATTCATGTATAT
>CAEMYA010000655.1:19354-69426 GCA_903131615.1 Diplodus sargus | reverse complement strand
GATGTCAGTGATGAGGCCATTGTGGTCCACCACCACCTGGGTGTTGATGGCCGCGTAGTGCTTTCTACCGATCCAGCACGGATCCACCAGGGAGGGATTGTGGATTAGAATGAGTGTGCCATCCACCACACTGATCACCCGAGGGATCCCAGCCACTGCGGGGAACCCTTGGTGGACCTGGCGGACCTCGTCCCGTGTGGTGGGCATCTTTATGTGGGTCCGGGCATGGCGCAGGAGAATCGGTGTCACAGCTGCCACACTCCGTGACACCGATGCCTTGCTGAGGCCGGTGCCGTTCCCCACCACCTCCAGGAAGCTCCCCACTGCGTAGAAACGCAGCGCAGCCAGGAGCTGCACCTCTGGGCTGAGGGCAAAATTGCAGCAGGTTGCTCTCTGGTTGTGTGGAGACACCAGAGTTGGATCTCCGCACGGGGCAGCCGGTACTTTGCCTGGACAGCCCGGTCTGACAGCACGTCCAGTGGGGAGAAGTGCTGACGCACGTATGTATTTATGTAAACCGTCTGGCTTCGCGCACGGCAACGCTGTTGGTTCGCAGCGAGAATGTGCTGTATTGCAGCCATGGTTTCTCACACGCGCAGACTTTGGCAACGCCTTTATATAGAGTAGCAGGTGGAGCCTCTCTGGATGAGGTTCAGCTGAGTTCAATTATGTCTGTATCCTTGATATCTGTGAAATGCCACAAGGTTGTTGATGTTTTTTTTATATGTGTAGTACTATAAACTCATATATGCAGATGTGTGTGGAAAACTTAAATGTGTAATTCAATAAAAAGTTTTTTTTTCTTCTCTACTATTAGTCTATGTTTCTTGCGCCAGTGGTCCGCAGCTATGAGCGCATTACAACATTGAGCATTGTTTTATTATTTCGTAAAGTGGAAGATAAAAATTTCCCTGACGCGGCTTGATCACTGAGCATTTGGTCGCTAAGAAGGCTGTTAAGAGTGGGTCAGCGCGACCTTACATTTCCTTCTTAGTGAAAGAGCTTCTTAAGCTAAGAGCGACTCTGGGAAACACATCCTTCTTTCACAGCGTTCTTAAGAGCGCTCCTAAGAAGATCTTAGCACTTAAGAGCTTCTTAACAAATCTGGGAAACACGGCCAATGTCATTATACATTGAATGAATCTTCAGATTAAAATTTAAAGAAGCATTTGTGAGATTTAAAGATAAAAACAAACAAATCTACATTAACAAACCTCTTGATTCTTGGACTGTAGTAGGTTCCACCACCTCCTCTTCTCTGTGAGCTTCTCCATGAAATGAGAAAGACAGGGAAGAAGAGACATTTACTTTTTAACAGGACAGGAAGGTTTTAAATCGGGTGTAACAGAGCTGAACTATTTCTGTTAAAGTTAAGCAGCAGTTGTAGTTGGACATTAAGATGACCTTAAGTCATGTTTGTGTGACTAGTTGTCACAGGCAGCGGATGTCAATCACTCTTTCAGTGTACTCAATGAAATGTGTCTGTTGATGCACATTACACAGAAAAAGTCCCAACTTCAAGTTCCCTTTATGATAACATGGAGCAATAATCACATTCACATTAATATGAGAAAAAAAATCTCAATGAAATCATCAGAATATATTATTACAGGATACACACTGTTTTGAAATGGAGGGCTGTGTGCACACATTAATTACACCTTAATTATAAAACAATGTATATATTCCATATCAGCCGATCCACCTCAGTTAAGAGCAAAACGTCTTTTTGTTGTTTTCTCTCTCAGCAACAAGAACTAAAGCAAACAAATACAAAAATTAATAACGTGATATTTGTTATTTCACCTTTTATCAGACATGAGACTAAATCAGAGACACAATCAGTACAGTGTAAAGCTCTGTGGTACATTCATAGTGATCAAATTAAAGTGATTAACCTGGTCAGTCTTCTCCAGCAGCTCCTGGTTCTTCCTCTGAACTTCTTCCTCTCTCCTCTTCTTCTCCTCCTGGAGCTGAGTGAAGACACAGTGTTTCATTAAGACAACAAGGAAACACAACAACAGTGACAGACAGACAGACAGCTTTGTACAGTTACACACTGCTGTTCATCAGAACCAGCAGATAGAAACACTCAGTGATGAAAACCATCATGGTCTCATTTTGACAGATCTGAATGTGGATTAAAATGAATCAGGTTGGAGGCTGAAAATAAAAGTTCTGTGAAGAATACGAATCCAAACCTCTCTGTTCTTCTTCTGCAGCTCCTCCTCCAGGATCTGAACTCTGTTCTCAGCTTCCTCTCTCCTCTGCTGCTCATCCTTTAACTTCTGCTGCTCCTCCAGAAACTTCTGCTGCTCCTCCTTTGACTTGGACTTAAAGAGAAGAACAGGTAAGAATTAATGACAGGGGGGTAGAGAATTTTTGGTTTCTTAATTAAGGCTTTTTATGTATATTATCACATTTCATACATGGAATATCCGTTTTTAAAAAAAAATCTATTTTAGTTTAGTATTATTTAAATCATCTGATTTTATTTGGTTTGACCAGTTAAACTGACGGAATGAAAAACAGTTTGTCTCGTTTGTGTCTTCACTCTGCTGAATCTCTGATTTGCTACATGAAGAAACTACAGAGCGAATACATTGTTCTGCATGAAAGCTCAGAGGAGGAAGACTGGACTGGATCAGACTGGACCATAAACATGTTCTGTCATTAAAACATGTTGATGGTTTAATGTTGGATCTTCTCTGTGGAGGTTTAGACCTTCAGTAGCACCATGATCTGTTCTGTAGGCTTCATGCTCTACTGGACTCTGTGGGTGTAGCTCTGCTCTAACCATGCTCACATCCACCCACTGAATATATACATGTGTATAGCTGCCAATCAGAGACGGCGACTCATTACATGTGTTACTGTACAATAACCTTTTTCCATCAGCAACAGCAAACATTTCCAAGTTGACTACATTTCTCCCATGATGGAGTCACAGTCAACAAGTTAGTCAGTGAATAAAGACCTCTGACCTCATCACATCCATCAACCCACATCAAGACTACACAAAGACGTGTGTCCTAAAGCCAGCACCCTCTCTGGACTGTCTCTGCCTCCACCTCTGGTCCCAGAGCCAGTGAACCAGCTCCATGAAGGTTTTTACTCTCTGCTCTTTGTGTGACCAACAATCTTTGAGCTGAACTGAACAAAATGATTCAGGTGAACTGTGATTTTCTCTCTACAGCAGTCCTGCACACTCAAAACTGGACTTTCACATATTGACTGTGAATCCTCTTTACTGGACCAAAACCATCAGAGACACAACAACTCACTTCACTCTGTTCTTTCAGCTGTTAATATAACACAGGTAGAGATATTTGGAAGTTGAATGTTGTGTGATAGTTTGAGAGAGTCTGCAGTGGTTCATGCTGGTGACAGGAAACACATTTTTTCATTTCAGGTCCTAGTTTTGTCTTCAGCCATTTCAAGACCCCTGACACCAAAATAAACTGTTAAATAAATAAAAGAGAACAAGAAATCAAACTCCACTGATTTACTTGTATCCTAATCCCTCTGTCTGCCTGAAGTGTGCCTTCTTTAACAGGGAAACAAGAGTCCGTATTAAAATATGACCAAATATACTGAATGTCTGATTGTCCCAACATCAATTCAAGTTTGCACATGTCATAATTGCTGCAGATCCTGTTTCTCGATATATTGTTATATATATTGAATCGCCCTTGCATATAAATGGGTTTTCTGACTCTTATCTTCATGCACATGTTTGTTCTTTTTTTTGCCTTTTCCCTTGTACAATACCTTCATTAGCTTCTTTCCCTCTTTCGTGGGGACCTCATCCCTTTGGTTCTTCTCTCCTAAAAAAGTAAAGTCAGTAAGAATAAAGCATAAAAGACATTTACTTGACTTGGGAATGCAAAACATTAAATGAGGCAGTCTCTCTAAAATCATGTTATAAAGAAAAGACTTGTGAAAATTTGACTGATTGAATTAAACGTAGACAAACTACCATTTATCAGCACTGTAACCAGTGGAATATGGATAAGTTGTTCAAAAGACAGATCATTTACAACAATCACATCCCTTTTCCACATAAATCTTGTTGAGCTTGACACTGGCAAATAAGAACGGTTCACTCATGACTTACTTGTTTTGCATTGTCTCCACAAAAGAAAGCCAAGAATCAGAATAACGAGGATGCAAACAGCCAAAGTAACAACCAAACCAGTTGTGATCAAAGAAGAACTTAATTGAAAGAAATCCTCTAAAATGATAAAACACAGAAAAAAGGGCAGTTTAAGAAAGCTGAACCTGTTGTTTGAAGCCAAAACAGTGATCACATTACTAATTTTAGAAGTAATTTCCTACCTGGAACATGTATCTTTGCCTCTCTGATCTGGTTGGTTTGGTTCTGTTGGACTCTACAGGTGAAGCTGTTGCTGTGTCTCTTCTCCACAGTCACTCTGCTGCTGACAGTATAGAGGTCATCAGGACCTCTGACTGTCTCTGTAGGTCCAGCAGAGAGGAGGTTTCCCTCACCGTCCAGCCAGAACACCTCAGTTTCTGGATACCAGCCTGTAGAGTTACACTGTAGAACCACTCCTCCTTTGTGGACTCTGTCAAGTCCTAATAGACTGATGGTAGGCCAGGAAACAACACGTGATGCTGAGCAAAAGAAAATATTTAAACTATTGGTAAGTTAGACAGTTAAGTAAATGTAAACTGTAAATGAAATTATACTTTTATTCATTTACAGTACCTTAACTAACTGGCAAACCTGCCAACATTTTTCAATGGATACAATGCACACGGCACCAAACTGAGCTACAACACATCATGTATCTACTTACCTACAACAAGCTCAACGAAAGACTCTGTATTTAAATCTGGAATGTAGCATTTGTATCTTCCCCTGTCTGAAGGTTTCACATCGGACAGTTTCAGTGAAATGTTTCCGTGCATCAGTTCACCAGTGAACAGTGACGTCCTTCCTTTGTAGGATGGATTTTTTAAATTTACAAGATCCTGGCCAGCACGCCACACAAACACAAATCTAGGATCCAGCTCAGATCGTGTCCACTCCAGTGTCTTTCCAGCAACACCGGCTCCAGGTACTAAATGGCAGGGCAAAATGATGTCATCACCCAGTGTTGCCATTATTGGCTGAGGTGGACCAGTTAACTGAAACTGACCTGGAAGGAAAACAAAATGTTTTGTCAGTTCTTGAAGAACGAATAAATCAGATGAGCTTTATATATCAGGAAAAAAAAGGAAGTATGCTGCTGCAGAGATACATGTCTTAATGAACCAAGTCAGAGAACAGAGTAACGTGTATGCTCGCAAACTCAAAATTGCATTTCAGCATATTAGTGCCCCTATCTGACCATGTCTTAAACAAATGTATGGGACACTTGTTAATTCCACATTGTTCCAGGTTTGTTTCATGCATGTTGTGATTCGTGCACACAGCTGATTCGGTGACATTGATTTTCACAAAATCCCAAGGTGAATATTAAGCTCTTTTTTAGCTACTAATCCTCCACTGTGGTCATACGCTAGGTGCTAAATTTGATGTTGTTTTAACCCTGCATCCAAAACACGATGCTGTAAGAACAGTGACAGCAATCTAAAAATTTACAAAAACCAAAACAAAGAGCCTCTACAAAGCTCCAACATGCTGAGAGGAGTAGGTTATGCTTCTTCACTATGATCAGAACCTTTCATTTCACAGTTATTTGATGTTTTGTTGATCTACTTGGTATTTAGCAGCAAATTTCTTCCGAAGTTATTGTAAGACTGTGTAATTGTACTTGTGTGCAGGTTACCTCTACAAAGGTGTGCCAGGAGAAGGTGGACAACCAGAATGTTGATGATTCTGAGCGGAGATTGAAGAGGTCCAGCCATCTCAAACATCCTGCACATCTAAAAAGTAAAAAAAAACACGAATACATAGGAACCACCACCATTTGATGGAAAATATATCTTTTGAAGATAAACTCAGAAACTCCAGAATGAAAATATATTGTCATTTTTTTTGGCAAATTAATACATTGAGCAAAAACTGATATCGATTTACCAAGTAACTACAAGAAACAACAAAAACAAAAAGCATTTGCTGCTATTATCTGTGTTCTGTATGTTTTGTTTGTTCTGCAAGCTTTGTGTTAAATTTGTATGTTATTATGTTAAATGCATACATTTCATATTAGAAGGATATGTTAAAACTGTATTTTCATTTATGTTTCAATTTTCAGCTATATATAGCAAAAACACTTGCTAATGGTCTGGTTAGGTTTAAGCACAAAAAAACATGTAGTTAAGTTTTAACATATCCTTCTAATATTAAGTGTATGTAAAAAGGAATAAAAATGGATTCTTTGCTTTGATCATGGCTGCTTAAAAAGTGAGCAACACCAACATTTTTTTCACTTTGTTTTTTCCATGGCCATGTATTAAATTATACTTAATCATTTTGGTTAAACCAAATTATAAATCTACAGAGAATTCTGTGAGGGTTGAAACTGAGTAAGTCTTAAACAATGTTGATGCTAAATATTAAATATTTCCGCTTTCAGTAGAATCATATTTATGATACAAAGTCCACGTCTGTACTAATTTATGTAAGGCTCTGAATATCTACCAGTTAATCAGCAAAATCTCTAGTTTCTTGTTTAAATAAATACAACATTAAAAGCTGATTCAGTTACAAATGATTAGTTAACACTTAACCTTCATCTGAAATACATTCCGCGTGTGGATACATTTCCTCATGTTTGAAAATATACTTTATAACCTGTGATAATCTATGATGTTTAAATAATAATTTAAATCAGCTACTACCATTCTGGAAGGGGATAATGTCTTTCGAAATAGAAGCTGAAACATGTGAAATAGGTATAAATAGATTAAGACAACGACGTACCTGTAGTCTGAAGTGTTGGTTTACCTGACTGTGAGTCTGTTAATCATTGACAAGCTGTGAACTTTCTCACTCTGTTGTATCACCTGCAGTGTGCTGGCGGATATTGTTTGCATAGATTTAGTTTACAAATGCAAGTGAGGTAAAACTTTCAAACCTCGTAAACCATGTTTTACCCTAGTTTACACAAAGTCAACATTACATAAGCACACTAATAAGAAATCATTCTGATTTAGTAAAGGAAATGAGATAAGTATTCTAAGAATTCAATAAAAATGTATGTGCAAAGAAAATATATTTTTAGGTTGTATACCATTAAAGGCTAAAACTGTCACTGAATTAATAAATACATGTAAGTTCTGTCTGCTCACATTTGAACTTTGAGCCTGTTGCCAGGTAACAGATCAGTAGTATTAAATATAACAGCTGCAATCAAAACTATCAGGAGAAAGGAGGAGTGGTCATGAGGTTTGAGATTTGTCAGTTCTAACTGCAGGGGTCAACACAATAGTCTTTGTCTTTTTTATTACATTCATCAGGCCTTTCTTTGAGGTGAGGGAATAAAAGAGGTCATCAGTAGATAGGCAAAAAAATGGGAAAGCTGAAAGGGGTGGAGTCATTTGTCTTATCTGTAAACATTTTTATATCATATTCCAAACTGCGTTCAAAGTACTATAACTTACTACGTTATTTCAAATATGTTCTTCTTCATTAAAACCAGTCCATTACAGTAACAAATCTGCACTCCTTCACATTTGTTTGTAAGCTGCTGTCAACAGTTACTTTTCTGAGTAAGGTTAAGCTTATAAGTGGGCCTGGTAAAGATTAAACAACAGTATAAAAATGATGGTTACAGCTAATAAAAAGGCAAATCTAAATTGCTAGGTTGTAGAGCAGTGTTTTTCAACCTTCGGGTCCCGGCCTCATGTGGGGTCGCCTGGAATTAAAATGGGGTTGCCTGAAATGTCTAGTAACTGATAATTAAAAAAAAAAAAGGTGATAGAAATATTTTTTTTAACTAGTTATTATTCATGTTAAAGTTATGATTAAAACACTACACACAATGTTAAACAACTATATTCTCTATACTTTCATTTTCTTGAAAATAAATCAAGTTCAAATAAAATGCATCATATAAAAGTATTAGCTGGTGCAGGGTTATGTGACTGCACAAGTGACCACTATTTGAGTTCCCACTTCAACCTGTCTAAACACAAACTTGCAGTCAGTAGGGAAAAACAGAGCACAAAATGGACAGATTTCTTCGCCCACTTGGCCCAGTAGAGACAGTTCCAAGAGGAACGGAGAAACATACTCCAAAAAGACAGAGAAAATATGACAAAAGTTTCCTTCAATATGGATTTACTAACATCATTTAAAACAACGAAGAGAAGCCAAAATGTCTGCTGTGTGGTAACGTCCAATCTTTTTTTGAAAAGAAATATGCCAAACTGAATAAGCAGCGAATGTACTTCAAAAAGGCTGTGACATTTAGTGAACTGAAAGTGACTGATCAAAAACTAATTCTAGAAAATGTCTCTGGGGTCACCAGAAATTTGTGATGTCAAAATGGGGTCACGAGCCAAAAAAGGTTGGGAACCACTGTTGTAGAGGAAAAGTCAGAACCGCTGCACTGTAAGTGCCAAACCCTGACCTCCTGCATAGGAAGTGAATGTGGAGCAGCTGTGGCTCAGGACATTGAATGGTTCTTCCAGCAATCGGTAGGTCGCTGGTTGAATTCCCCGACTCCCATGGCTACACACTGAAGTGTCCTTGAGCAGCACCCCAAATTGCTCCTGATGAGCCGGTCGGCACCTTGCGTGGCAGCCTCTGTATATTTATCACTGTATAAATTTGTGTGTGAATGTGACAACTGTTGTTAAGTGCTTTGAGGGGTCAGTAGACTGGAAAAGCACTATAGAAATGCAATGCAAATCCATTTATCAATGTTGACATGGTTGACTTACAGATTGTTAGGTTCCCAATCATCCATGAGGGATGTAATATTCAACAATCCTGCATAATGTCACACATCACAATCTGCCATTACCAAAGACGAACAAAGGGCATCCACCTTACCCATGAAAACTCCCAGCTATGAGGCCCGGGTTTGGCTTCATGGCTTTTAGTTTGTTTGTTTGTTTTTCTTTTTTTTTAGAGCCAAAAGTGGGCATATTTTGTTGGGAGTGTGTTGCTTCAAAGGATCTCCTGACTGAGAACAGACAGGACAGACCATGGTGATGACTTGTCAAACACAATGTGGTCCCGCCCTAAAGCATGTCCAGCTTTATTGTCTGTTGTCCTTGAATCAGACTTAAATGTACAAAATGAGCCTCATGCTATGTTGAATCATACTGTGTTGGAATAACACTCTGAATTGTAGATTTAGACCGTGAAGTCATATGGAAACTGTTAATTGTTTCAGTTGTTGTTGTTACAGTTATAAAACAAGTGATAAGAAGGGTCATTTTCAAATAAACGTCAGCTAAACATTCAATCAGATTTCATTGTGAAACCAGTAGAGTGGCCCCCTGGTGGCTATTAGAAAGGACATAGATTAATGACACTTCCACAGTTTATGATATTATACAGTCTATGGTGAAGGATATAGGTAGAAGGATGGGTTTAGGGGACACAGAAGAATGATCTGATCTTTAATCCAATTATGGTGCAAGCTCCAAAAACACAAGATGTATTTCCCATAATCCATACTGGAACTAATTACTATCTTTCATTGGGCCTTCCCTGAGTAACAGCCAAATTCTTTCAAACACAAGAGCTATAGTAATTGTTGTAAAAAGTACACAAAGGTCATACATGAACATACAATACATCATTTCTGCCACTAGGGGTCCCTCAGTCAAAATAAATGACATATAGCTAGTTTTGTATGCCAGAGCTGGCTGCTGATCAGCTGCTTAAACCTGTCCAGCTGAGCAGACCTTCTGGAGGAATAAACACCCAAAGTCACATGAGACTGTGCTCAGATCTCAAGCCATTTACTTTTTTCACTATCCATTTTGCTAGCCATTACTTGAAATAGTATTTATTACATTATTTCTGTGATGAATGTTTGTACTGTAAAAACACATCCAAGAAAACCCTGATGATGTCATGAGTGTTAATGTCCTAGATGGCCCTGCCAGAGCTAAAGAAGCCATGCACCTGTTTTTGCCAAAATGGTACTTTTGGGCAAAACACTGCCCCCTGTCTCTTACGATGGAGCTGCATGAGAAAGAAAAGGTCAAACAACATACCAGGTAATGTTGCTTTACAGGTCGTGTTTGTAAGGAAGGTGGATTTTAGAGTCTCGTTCCCACCTTGTCAAACACTGACACTTGGTGATTGTATAATGGGCCGACCACCATCCAACGTTGTATCAACTTGTCATACAAATCATTCCTTTAAGATTTACTTTAAAAAATGTTAACCCATGTTTTAAGCCAGCTGGAGGCAGAGGGATGTTAACCTGTCTCTGAGTGGGCGTCTCATCACAAACCACTGTATGTTTAAGCTACTGTGACACTGGCTCAGAAATAAACTGCACAGGAAGAGGAAGTTCAGGCCCACCTACTTCAGTATGTATTTCAGTCTGTTCAGACAGTCAGCAGCGAGACAACATGGAGGCCGCAGCTCTCTGCGCCAGACTGTGTGAGTACTGACTCTCAGGTTTCTTATTTGTATGCTAAGTTTGATAGATTCCTGCACACTCAAAGCAGATATAACCGGTTGTTTATGCAGTGATGCTTGAATTCATTCTGCTGGGGACTGGAGTTCAGAAGAGTTATGCTGTGTATGGTGGTGAGTAACAAAGACAAAATCATAGAAAAAAACATTTAAAAAATGCTTTTAACATGTTGTCTCTCCATCTATAGTAGATGGTTAACCTAAACCTGTTACTATAAATATTATTACAATAAGTATAAAAGATTCAGCTCCATAATTTTCTGGTTTTGAATGTTTCTTGTGTTTCAGATGCACTTCGTCTCCGTATCCATCCAAACAGACAGCAGCACTTTGAATATGACCCTGTCAAGTTTCATTGTGAGGGAGGTGACGGTTCAACTCAGTTAAGAAGAGTCAGAAATTCAGTGGAAATTAATCCAGAATGTCAAACTAAGAGGACATCAACAGGTTCCGTCTGTACTATCAGTAACATCTATGTAGCTGATAGTGGAGAGTACTGGTGTGAGACTAAAGGAGGAGAGAGAAGCAACACTGTCAACATCACTGTTACTGGTAAGTTTATTGTATTTTTAAAATCACTAAAACTTTTTAACTAGCAACTGCTGTTGATGAAGAATCTCATTCATCCAGGTCGTGGATGAAAATAGCGATTACCTTATGAACCAAATTTTTCCAGCATAAAACTCAACTAATACAATCTATTGATACAGTTTAGACCATAAATAACTAATTTTTGTTGTACAGGGAAATATCACTTGTCTCTTATTGGAAGTGATGTCTGAGGCTGCTGTTTTCAAGGCTAAAGTGATCCATCCCTGTCTTCCAGAAATTATGCTTATATACTAATTCATAATCACTGCCTGGTTTATGGTCACAGTTATTGTATTTCAGAGTGAAAGCAGCGCTCTATTTATGTACCAGTAGATGATGAGCCTATTTAATCACCTGTCAGTGCCTCAACGTGAACATAGATAGATAGAATAGAATAGAATAGAATAGAATAGAATAGAATAGAATAGAATATCTTTATTGTCATTGTAACAGGTACAACAAAATTAAGTGCAGTCCTTATTCAGTACAAAAACATCTGCTGAGGTAGTAGATGCATAAATGAATACATAAATAAAAAAATAAAAAAACTACTGAATACATATTAACGCTCAAAACACATAGGAGACACACCCATACATACATCCACATTCAAAAAATTGCACATAGCCCTTTGACAAAGGTCAGTGGTGAGAATTATGCTTAGGTAGCACTATTCAATTCAATTTAATTCAAAGTAAAGTTGGATAAAAGCTGTTTTGTAGTCTATTTGTTCTGGTATTCATGGACCTGTATCTCCTGCCTGACAGCAGTAGTTTGAACAGTGTGTGACCGGGGTGTGATGAGTCCTGTACAATGGTTTTGGCCTTCCAGAGAGGGGAGAGGGCAGCCAATGACTTTCTGTCCTGCCTTTGTAACCCCTGGGAGCTTCTTCCTCTGTGCCAAAGTGCAGCTTGAAAACCTCACACACAGACAGTAGGACAGGGTGCCCTCAATTAAGCAGTGATAGAAGGACACCAGCAGTTTTGGGGGGATGTTGTTTCTCCTGAGAACTCTCAGAAAGTAAAGTCTCTGCAGGGTCTTCTTCACTAGCTCAGTGATGTGTACGCTCCAGGTCAGGTCCTCCATGATGTTGACCCAGACGAAGCGGAAGTCGGAGACCCTCTCCACACAGGTCCCGTCTATGAGAAGTGGCTGGATGTCCGTTTTCTTCCTCCTGAAGTCCACGATGAGCTCCTTGGTCTTTGATGTGTTGAGGAGCAAGCTGTTAACTCTGCACCACTCAGCCAGTCGCTCCACCTCGTCTCTGTAGTCGGACTCATCCCCCCTCGAGATGAGCCCCACTCCTGTGGTGTCATCGGCAAATTTGATGATGCAGTCGTGGGTGTAGAGGGTGTAGAGTAGGGGACTCAGCATGCAGCCCTGTCGGGAGCCAGTGCTGAGGCTGAGGGCCGTGGATGTATGGGGGCCCACTCTCACCCTCTGAGTGAGGTCTGTCAAGAAGTCCTTAATCCAGAGGCAGGTGTGGTATTCCAATGTCAGACAGTTTGGACAAGAGTCTATGGGGAGGATGGTGTTAAAAGCGGAGCCAAAGTCTATGAACAGAAGCCTAGCGTAGCTCCCCTGCGGCTCCAGGTGGGACAATGCAGCATGAAGGGCTGTGGCCACGGCGTCCTTAGTAGATCTGTTAGCCCTGTAGGCAAACTGGTGTGAATCAAAGGTGGGAGGGTGGAATGACATGATGTGACTACGGACCAGTTTCTCAAAGCACTTCATCACCACAGGGGTGAGTGCCACTGGCCGGTAGTTGTTGAGAGTGGTGATGTTCGTCTTCTGGGCAGGGGGACTATAGTGGAGGACTTCAGGCAGGATGGGACAGTGAACTGGGAGAGTGACTGGTTGAAGATCTTAGTAAAGACCTCCACTATCTGGTCTGCACAGTCCTTCAGCACGTGTCCGCAGACGCCGTCAGGTCCAGCCGGCATCACTGTCAGCAGTCCCGAGGTTGGCCCTGTAGTTGGTGATGTGCTAGATCCCAGAGATAGATAGATAGATAGATAGATAGGACTACGCTCCAACAATGACTAGGTTTCCTAAAATCAACATTATGCTTGAAGATATGTATTCAAATATAATAAAAGTCACGTATAAACTACAGCACTGAAGTGAACACCTGCTTAGAAGGAAATGTTCTCAAAAAATATAAGCTACAGTCTACTTCCCTTAGTATTTATACCATTTCAGACACAATTTTAATATTCTTGAATATATATTAAAATGAATTCAAATCTTTCAAACATTTCTTAAAGGTTCATTCTTATTACAATCCCATCTGCATATAGGTTTGATATTATGTAAATGTTTTTTTAGCTTTTGTTGTCAGCTTTGTAGGGAAAGATTAGGGAACAAGTATTTCATATTCATAGTTTTGCAGATGTTGAGCTGTTACTGTTTTATTTCCCTTTTTATTTGTTCCGTCCCTTTTCAATTTTGTTTTCTTTAATTCTCTCCATGTAACCTCTCAGCTCTACATACTTTTTGTGCAACCGTTATTCCATATCTGTATTTTTAGAAAGTGCACTGTATTATTCTTGATTTTTTGTTTGTCTAACAATATTTTTTGAACATAATGTTCAGCTGGTTCTGTGATCTTGGACAGTCCTGCTCTGCCTGTTTTGGAGGGTGGTGCTGTAACTCTGAGCTGCAAAAACAAGACAACCACCTCCAACCTCACACCTGTTTTCTACAAAGATGGTGTCCAAATGGAGACCAGTCCTACAGGAAAGATGATCATTAACAATGTTAACAAGTCTCATAAAGGACTCTACAAGTGCAGCATCTCTGGTGCTGGAGAATCACCAGGAACCTGGCTGGTTGTCAGAGGTGAGGCATAAGAGGGTTACAAACAACATGAACAAACTGCACACATGAACAGGAAGGATTCAGATTATACATCATTTTGAACCAGTGTCACAAAAACGTACCTCTAGATCTCTCCAACAACTTCACTTAGTTGAAGATGAATTCTATCATCTTTCTATCTCATCATGAAGGTGCTCTCCCCAGTGGCACCACTGGTACCCTGAACCCAGGTGGGATCGCTGTCACCATTTTAGTCTTGGCTCTGGTGCTGCTCGCAGTGGGATTCTTTTATATCAGGAACCACAGAGGTACAGAAAAACATCTGCTTCTACGAAATTTGATGTAAATAGAATGACAAGAAAGCACTAACCTGTTTGTGAGAGAAAGGTTTTATTCTGGGAGCCCCGACTCCAGGTAAAAAGTTGTGTTTCCTGTCTCCATGGTGATGATCCCAATCCTCCCCTGATTAGTCATGGTGGCTAACAAAGGTCATGCTAACTGTGCAGCTCCAAACAGAAATGTAAAAGTTGACTTCCCTGAAAACCAATAAACTAGGTCACGAGGTCTAAAAAATATTATATACACATCAAACTGAATAATTCCTCAGCGTATTACATTAAGGATCATGTTTGTATTGTGGCTTACATCTTTAGGAAATTATTTACTCCAATGTTCCCACATTTCCACATGTTTGTATGAAGTAAAGTATTTGAGGTAACATTAACGTAATGGACAGAAACTAATTTATAAACCAAGAAATGTACAGAATGTTAATGTTGAATGAATGTTGAATGATGTGTGTTGTCCCAAGCTGACAAATGAGTACAGATAATTGTTCAAGCAATGTTTTAAAGAAAACAGGTAACTTTAAATCCCTTCTGTGTCTCTGATGTCAATAGATTTGCCCTCCTGTCAATCAGTGATGTCCTACATCTCCTCAAAGATACAAACAGCGACATCACACTCAGGCCAGGACCATCAAACGGGTGAGAGCAAACCTGTGGAGTTATTATTACATCATTGTTTCATGTCATTGTGATTTATAAAAATGTTTGAGGTGAGCTGCGACACATGAAATCTTTCATAGAGAGATTTTTCCTTCCTAACTTAAAACAATAATCATCTCAGTGTGTCAGTGTCAAGGATGTCAGTGTGCATATTTTTTTGTGATAATCTCATGCTTTTGTTCGTAATTATCAAAATAAACATTGCGTTTTATGTTTCAGACTCTGTAGATGAACCTGCAGATGATCAAAACAGTTTGACGTATGCAGTTGTCGTTCCAAAACAGAGGAAGAACAAAGGTTTGCTTGACTTATCACTTTTAACATGATGTGTGGGAAACCAAAAGCCTGTTACTGATCATTTAACTGTATAATATTAAGTGTACTTCTTATTATGAGTGAGAACACATGGGTGCTTTGTTCAGGGTGAAGAAAAGTACCTGATTAGAAATTCGTAATAATCAAAATGAACATTGCATTTTATGTTTCAGCCTCTGGACATGAACCTGCAGCTGATCAAAACAGTTTGACGTATGCAGTTGTCGTCCCAAAACAGAGGAAGAACAAAGGTTTGCTTGACTTTACCCTTTTAACATGACGTGTGGGAAACAAAAAGCCTGTTACTGATCATTTGCGTTTGCAAATGGGTGCTTTGTTCAGGGTTAAGAAAAGCACCTGATGAGAAGAGTCACCTTGTGTTGAAAGTGACCGTTGACCTGTGGTCACAAATGAAAGGTTGAGACGTGCTGCACGTCTGAATTATATTTACACCCTCTCAGTGTTTCACACGTGGTTGTTTTAGACTCGGCAGACGCTGCTGATAACCATCTTCATGCTGAGACAAACCAGAGCAGAAAACCACGGGCAGATAAAGAATAGCAGGGCTGTAGAGCCCTTCACTCTGTCAGTATGAGTATTTATAAAGTGCTCATTAACCACATGTGTCTGTCTGCTGCTCTCTTTCTCTCGGTCTCTACCCTTCAGATGAGGAGGTGGCTGTTTACTCCACTTTAAAAATAAGGGACACGTCACATGACCTCCAGCATGGTTCGTATCTCATTGAAGTGCATTTTTTCTGTTGCCCACATTGTCAATTGACGCTCCCCAAATCTTCATTTTGCACAGCAACAGGCGTTTCATAGTTACGTCCAGCACAGTACCAAAGCAGTTTGTGCAGTAGTGATGTCATTTTATTTACAGACATTGGGTACAGTGGCTCCAATTGTCTTTTTCTTTTCTTTTTGTGACACTCAGCAGGACTTTAAAGTTGAAAAGTCATGTTAATGTACATAGAAGGGTAAATTTCATCTACATTTTAAGACCTGTTTTAACATATTACATTATATTAGTCACATTCTCTCCACACCTTCATCCTAAAGATTAAATACTGTGACTGTTTCAAAAACAGTCACAGTATAAAGTGTTGTTTCCTTACCTTTACCAAAGTGCTTTTGTTGCCTAAGCATAACCACACCATATATTTTTCTAACCTTTAAGTGATTCTTAGGGTGTTTTGATGTGGGGTTGTATGAAGCACTTGTCTCCAGTCAGAATGTAACCTGCAGTATATGACTGTCAGTGCTCCCCCTGTGGGGAGAAGCAGCGTATAGAACCAACAGGGAAGCAGAGCATTGTGCTGGTAAACAGCCCAGACAGCAAGACGTATTCTAGCCATCTAAAAGAAGGCAAACCTAAAAAGAATAAATAATCACACACACATATACACTCACTATGTGTTCTAACATTTTATTAAGTATGAACACTTTTTTCTCTTGTGTTACATTTTTAAACAAAATTATGGATAGAATATGATTTAAGGAGATATTCAGATTAGTAATGAGCACCAACAGCTTTCCGTTTTATAAAGTCATAATGCAGAATTCTTTATTTTCTTTACATTCTTAACATTGAACATACACATCACTTACACATTACAGTATACATAAATTATTCTTGCAAAAGCTTTCCACCATATTGTCATGGACGTCCTCAGTGAATGGAGCTTGTTTGGCCTTCATACAGAACTTTACAACAGGCTAACACCTCAGCGAGGTCCAATCATTTAAAGCTCTTGAAGAAACTGAGTTTGGAGGATATTTAACCACAGACTCTTTGTGTTTTCCGTCTCACAGGACACACCTGATACAGGTGACAGCTGACTGAAGAAGGGAGGAGAAACTCTGAGCTGATGTGTGGAACAGAAGATTAACAAATCAAGAATACTGCTGAACTGTGAAGCTTTGTGTTGAAATCATTTCTAATGTTGTTATAAATGCTGTCTGGGTTGATGGGAGGTCTTACTGTAAATGTGACTGTTACGATAGTTTGGTGATTCCGATTTTCAGAGGACCTATAACAAATTCATTATTGAACCAAACTTCATGAAGGTTTTTTGTGACAGAGTAGTTTGTGTTCTACTCACAGAACTAAAGGCGGCCATGACGTTCTTTACAAGTGTATGCAAAGTTTTTAGAATGACTGTATATTAGTGTTGGTCCATAAACGACAAGACATCTTCAATCCAGTAAAAATATAGTACAAGGTTTCCTTTAGCTCATCATTTATTTAAATTGTATTTTTTCACCACATTTCAAGTTGTTGATGTTTTTGAATTGGTGAATATACCAAAAGAAAAGCTCTCATCTTCCTGTTTCCAGATCAAAAAAGTGACGTGATAGATCTTTGGTTTTCACAGGAACATCTGGCGTTTATCCTGGTGTTTAATATTTGGTGTTTTCAAGCCCCTCCTCCTGTTCTCCACTCTCTCCTCTCAGGTGCTCCTAATCAGTTGATCGGGTGGTGCCACCTGGTCGGAGCAGGAGGAGCTCCCTCTTTTGCAGATCAACAGTCCTGATGTTTTAGAGTGTTTCTGTCTGTTGTTTCTTTTGGAGGATGGAGGTCTGGTAGTCCTGCTATCATGGCTTTGTTTATTTCATGTGTTTCATGTTCTTAGTCTGGGATGGGAAGTTCTGGATCCTCCTGCCCACTGTGTGGCTGGCCCAGACTTTCCCTATCCTTGTGTTTGTTTTGGTCCGGCCTCCAGACTCCCATATGTGTGGTTAATTAATTAATAAAAAGATCTGCAGACTTTTTCTCTGGGATGTTGTCCTCTATATATGTGACAGGTCACAAGATCTGACTGTGTTTTGTCATGGTCCCATCAGAAAGCACTGAACTGATGTGGGTGAATATATAGATGATGAGAGGCGATCTGACAGACTTTCCTTCGATCCTGGTTACAACCACTGAAGCCAGCCATGCTGGTGTGAGGACATTTTGAAGGAGAATATCACTTTTCATTTGACTTCTCTCCGCACAGATTGCAGTTGTTTCCACAGAAAATCCACAAACTCTAATCATCCGTAATGATGGTCCAGGTTATATATAAAAAAAATCATGTCCAAGTATGATATCCAAGATCTTTAGACGATCTGAGACAGTTTTATACATGTATTTGAAAATACAGATTGTCAAGTGACTGTCAGCGAAACATTGATGATCCAAAATACCAACCACTCCCTCTGTGTTGCTGCGTGTGAATGACATGTTTTCATCGATCCATTGTCAGAATTTAGATCCTACAGTCATATTTTAAAGAACTGTTCTGGTCTTAGTCCGCTCTTAACGTGACTTGGTTCTGGAAGTGACTGATGATGAGAAAACAATGTGTTGAAGAAAAGGTAAAAAACAAAACCTCTTTGACTTTGATGTCTAATTCTGTCTCTTCTTGATGGAGTCATATGACAGAACACACACAGAAACATTTAAAGATATGCTGTAAAATAAATCAAACATGCAAATTGATTTTAAAAGAAATATTGGTGAGTATGGGTCATTTTGTAAATGTCTTGTGCATCAGAAGAGATTTGGAGAGAATTGTGCAGCAAAGGGTTCAATCATCGTCTAACTGGGAAATGGAATGGGAGTTTCCAAAGTAGCAGGTAGCGGACTTTGACCGTTCAGATTTTTTTATGTTGGCTTTTCTGAATTCATTTCCTTATCTGTGTTTCTTACATGTAAACTAAGTACAGTATTTTTTTTCTACATCTGTTGTCTGTTATTGTATTTCCAAAGGAAAAAAAAGAAATGCAAATGACAGAAGTTAAACACTTCTACTGACAAGTCTTTATTGAAACTCGATAGTCGTGGATGATAACTACACCAGAGCAAAACATGGCAGCTACAGATCTGATCTGTTTTTGTATTATAATCTTTTGTGACACACAACCCAATTCATAGAAAATGTAATAATCTAAGATGTTTCTGGTTCCATGTCAGTCAGGAAAATGGGAACCGGAGCACAACTTCTTTTGTTTGGAAAAAATGTTAATGGATGTTTTATAGTTGGATAATGTGCACAGGTGACACTGTATCATGCTCAGCTATGTTCTTCCTGCTTGAACACAGAATTGAAAAATATGTGCTAAATTTTAAAAGTGGTTGAAGGTGGATGTCTTCAAAGTCCTAGTTTTGGAATTCTTTTTAAGACACAGTAACATAACACCTTATTGTGTACTCTGCTGTAGAGCACGTTATCAGAAAACACATTAAAAATAAATGTGTCTAAAACAATCAACTGTTTTAAACACATTTTGATTTCATTATATGAATTCAATGTAAAGACTCACATTTAATGTAAAGTTTCTCTCGTGTTGAGTCAGTGTGTATAACTTAAATCATGTGCTTTATTGCAAGAGACCATGAACATTTTGTAATGCATTGTTCTTTACAATACTTGATCAATAAACATGTGACAAACACAGCTTTATAAAAGAAATATTATCATCTTATTATAACATTATCATATAATATTATTACAGAATTATCATTTACTTTTATACTCATAACTATTGGAATGTAACAGCGACACACGTACTTCATTGTTACTTATGTTATGTACTGTTCTGTAAATTGAATGGAACTTTTATATTTATTTCAGATATTTAAGTCGTGATTTAGGCAAATATTTTTGTTGAGTTTTTTTTAGAGATAATTTATTTTGAGATAACAACAAATAAGCTAAATTAAAGATAAATCCTGATACGAAGCAGCAAAGCAATTTGCATTTTCCATTTATACCACTGCTGTAGAATGTCTTTTAATTGTATGTCTGGTTTGTGTTCATATCCAGCTCAGAGCTCCAGGATGAACTCTGTGCTGTCATCTCCAATCAGTGTCTTCACTGCCTTTGTCTTCTACCTCTCTATTGTCCTGCTTCTAAGGACAGACTCTTGTGAGGGTAAGATGTGTGTGTGAAAGAGATCATGTGTAGGTTTTATTTTATAGTAAATGACTATGAAGAAAAGAAAGAAAGCAAACAAAGTAACTGAGATGACCCACCCTCTGCCTGTTCTGTGCTGTTCCCCAACACATCCTCATAACTGGACGACTGAACAAGGTTGATTGCCAGTGACTCCCTAAAAGACATATATGATGGTTCCCAAAACAGCATGACTGTCGACACGTACCAGTGATCTTCAACGCACAGTGGTGGTTTGATTAGGATGTGGTTCGGGTTTAAATAAGTTTCAGTGCCTAAAGGGCTCAGACGAAGGCTGTGTGAGATCATCAGAGTAAATAATCAAGGTGGGAATACAACATGTCATAATGGAACATCAAAATTAATTTAATCTCAGTTGTTAGTTACATTTTCTTGGTGCTAGTTCTTTTTATACCTCCACGACAGCCGTGGTCAGGATATCTCAAGAATGTCTTGAGCGCAATGTATTTTGTATTTGTGTCCAATGTATTATTGGACACAAACTATGACTCTATAACTATACTATGAAGTGAGGCGATTTGGTGGCTCACAAGACACATTTTTGACTCTAACTCAAGAATTCAGGATTGATGGATTAATTGACTGGGGAGTCAATTACAAGTACAATGAGGTAAATGTAGTTAAGCATATTTTTAAACAAATGCTGCTTTTAAAACATGATGGGGACAATAATTATTATATATTGTCACACCTCACCATTCTGTATAATCAGCTCGCCTCTTAGCAATATATGAGAAGATGGTGCTTATTCATTACATTTCTCACTACAAGACCAATAAACACATTTTATTCTCCCTCAGGTCAGTCTGCAGTCATTGGTCCACTTCAGCCAGTCGTAGCATCAGTGGGTGATGACATCACGTTGCCGTGCCACCTTGAACCTGCAGTTGATGCTGCTGCCATTACATTTGAATGGACCAGACCTGACCTGAACCCCAGATTTGTCCATGTGTGGCGTTCTGGTGAGAACCTGATGGATCTGCAGAATCCTTCCTTCAAAGGAAGAACATCAATCTTTAGTGAAAAACTAAAGTCTGGAGACATTTCACTGAAACTGTCTAAAGTCAAACCCTCTGATGAGGGAAAGTACAGATGCTTCCTTCCATTGTTGGAGAAAGACTCTTTTGTGGAGCTTATTGTTGGTAAGTGAACATAAAGTTTTACTTCATTTTATTTTTTTTTGTAGGTGTTGCTCTGTTTGGACAAAAGTATTTCAGAACCCAACGTCTTACACACGTTTTCACTCAAATTTCCACTAAAAGTAAGGTCATGGAAAAATTAATAATAATTAAACTTGTCCCACGATCAGGTGCTGTGTCCACATCTTCCACAGTGGGTATTGAAAGAGTCGGTCATGGACTGGTTCTACAGTGTAACTCTACAGGCTGGTATCCAGAACCTGAGGTGTTCTGGCTGGACGGTGAGGGAAACCTCCTCTCTGCTGGACCTACAGAGACAGTCAGAGGTCCTGATGACCTCTATACTGTCAGCAGCAGAGTGACTGTGGAGAAGAGACACAGCAACAGCTTCACCTGTAGAGTCCAACAGAACCACATCAACCAGACCAGAGAGACACACATACATGTTCCAGGTAGGAATCATTATTTTCTACGATGTGTTAGATTTTAGTTTCAAACAGATGAGGTGTAGTTTTCAATAATGATATCTGTTTTTTTTTTGTCATTCCAGATGATTTCTTTGCGGTCCGGTCCAGTTCTGTTCCCGTCATTACTGGTTTTGCTGTTTGCATCGTGTTTATTTCTGCTGCAGTCTTTGTTGTGTGGAAATGGAGACAAAATAAATCTAGTAAGTCTGTTTTTCTTCCTTCTTATCTTTCTTCCTTGCACTTTTACATCTTAAACTCAACTTCTTAACTCTTTTTTCCTCTGTTCACTCACATAACATCATGAAAATACATGAAAATATTAGAAGACAGAGATAAAGCAGAGAAGACACACAAACAAGTGTGTAAATTCTGATAAACCAAATACATTAATGAATAAAACAATGTGTTTCCTGTTGACAGAGACAAAGGTGAACCCTGAAGACAATAAACAGGATGAAGAAAAGAAGAAGAACAAATCTGAACATCAGCATCTTATGAGAGGTGGAAGAAATGAGAAAGATGAAATACCTTTGGAAGACTCACAGAAGAGAGAAAATGGACAGAAATACAGTGAAGAGACAGAAACAATACATGAAGGAAACCACAGAGAAATCAGTGTGCAAGAAAAAGGTTCAGAGAAACAGGAGGATAACAAGCTGCCATCAGAAAGAGTGCAGGGAATAGAACAACGTATGAAACCTCCACAGGACACAAAACCTAAAAGTCACAACAGGGAGTTAATTAAATACACAGAAATGTTGAATGATAAAAAGATTATTTCAGCAAACAGAGAAAAATTCAGTGTTCAGAGTGATGAGAGTGAAAAGAAACCTGAGGCTGAGTCACAGCGAGCTCAGGGAACAAAACAGAGAGACACCAGTCTGTTAACTGTTGCAGGTGGACATCTTATGAGATCCTAATTTCACCTGATGAGAACTGATAGTTACTGTATTAACTGTGTTCCCTTTACAGCTGTGTTGCTCAGGGAGTTGACACCATCGGTTGGCTTTCTGTTTGAGTGAAAATCCGAGTGAGTGTGTTTGAGATTCTTCTCTTGGACAGTTTCAATACATGTTGTATATTGTTGCTTCAACACTCTTTGTGATTGGTACGTTGTTGTGTTAGTTTCCCAGCCTGTGACCCCTGTACTTCAGGTTTTGCTTTCTGGGAAGACATAACACACTGGATAACTTATGATGATGAAGAAAAAAGTGTATCTGTGATGATTATGAAGCGTGGTGTGAGGTATTTAGGAGCTTCTTTGTCATTTTAAAATGTTCTATTGTGGTCTTACAAGAAGATTTTTTACTGGTGCTAACATGGCATTAACAAGATGATGTCACGCAGATAAAATGTTGTATAAAATTCTGACACAAACTCACAATAAATACTGCTGATGTGCCTGAAGAGTTGTTTTGTGTTATTTTTGCATAACTTGTTTATTATAAATTGTTTCTTATCTCATACTGATGTACATGACAGACACACAAATACAAAAATAAGATGTAGTGGATGGAATAAATTCAGTCAACCCGGCAAAAGGTATGTATCATTACAAGATAACAGAGTCAAACTAAAGGTTTATACAAAACGTATGTGTTTTTATAAAAACATATGAACTACTGCTGTGAAACCATGACAATAAAAACATGAATATAATTATATAAAAAAGAGAAGCTCACATAGTGCCACACATTCACAAACAATATTGAGGTTTTCAGGAGAAGCTGATCGGGTAAAAACCTGATAAATGTTTCCTCTGACAGAAACTCATCATAAATCATTTTAATACCATTCTTGCATTTATCTGAACTCATGATGTTACATTTTGAGATTTTTGTCAAAGTGTAAATTCAGTTCCATGTGGATCACTGAGGTCTTCGTTCATGTCATGAATAAATGAATAAATATAAAGGACAACAGAACAGGAACACCTGCGATTATAAAGCAGTTCAGCACAGCAGCAACACTGATTCTGATCTCAGTGCTGAAATATTTATGTTGATCAGCAGTGACAGTGTCAGCAAACACTGAAAATCATGCTCATCATATGGCAGAACTGTTATAGTCAGCTGTATGAGATTATTATGTGTAGCTAATGTTAGTTAATGACACACTGCGACTCCCACACACCTGTACCCTGCAGGTATCCTTCATCATTCTACAGTGTATTGTTGTTTTACACTGTGCATCCCTGTGAGAATTACTTTACATGTTTAAATAACTCAATCACTCGTCATTATCAATTACAGTCCTCAGATTTGTATAGTTCATTGTTATAATAAGGGCATAACACTGCAGAAAATGACATTTATACAATTAGATAAAGTGACAACAGGACAAGAATAATTGTTTTTTTTAGGTTTTGCAATTGTTTGCTAATTGACAAATATCTTGTATAATTCTGGGATATTTTGGAAATAAAAAAAGTGGAATAAACAATTTTCATTAATATTTCTAGTAATGTCTTTAAAAAACATAAAAAAAACTACCTGACTGTGACACATGCACTGTGTTTTTGTGAGATATTTTCTGTTCCTTTACACTATTGTTGGTGCCCCAGCTGCCAGAATATTACGTAAATTATATTATTACGTCTTCTAAGTTTCTACTTTTCTGCTGTAACACACTCTTAACACTGAACTGATGATCCATCATCTGACTCACTGTCTTCATCCACCTGCTCTTGTTCTCTATCTGACCCAACCTGAGAACCTGAGTTGTTACTTGAAGCATCAGTGTCATCTCCTCCATTCTTTGCATCATTCACTCTCTGACTGTTACCATCTTCTTCTTCCTCCTCACCACTCTCTCCATCCTCTGCTGAGTTCTGGTCTGGTGTTGTTGCATCGTCTCCTGTTGTCTGATTATTGTCTCCATCTCTGCTGTCAGGACTCTCTGACTCTTCACCAGTTTGCTGCCTTGTCTTTGTTTCTGGATTTGCTGAAGATGGAGATTCTGTTGTATCACTCTCAGACTCAGTGTCTTTATCAGATTGTCTCCCTTCTTCTGTCTTGTCCTCATGTTGTGTTTGTGCTGCCGTCTGTCTCTGACCTGCTTTTACATTTTCTGTAGATGTTTCTGCTTCCTTGTTTTTATCGTTTTGGTCCACAGTATTGTGTCCGTCTGTGTCTTTGAGCCGACCTGTTTGTTCGCCCACTGGAGACTGAGGTGTTGAGTTTTCTTCAGTAGATGTTGTTTTATCCCCTCCACCTCCATCTTCAGCTTTAGTGTCTTCTCCTTCTGGGGGATGATCTTGAGACTTTGTCCCCTCTTTTTGGTCTCCTGTGTCCTCACTCTTCTCTGGTTTCTCTCTGAGTGTTTCTGTCTCTTCTTGATCTGAACTACCTTCACTTACTGATTTAGTCTCCTTCTCTGTGTTGTCCACCTTGCTCTGATTCTTCAGTGGTTCACCTTCTGCTGCTTCTATCAGGTGCTCCTGTTCTGAAGCTTCTCTCCCTCCTGTTGTTTCTTCTTTCACATGGTTTGTCTGGGAGTCTGTGTGCAGAAACACTCATCAGTTTAGTTTTCCTGTGAAAATGTAAAAATGAAGTAATCCTAAATATTTGTGATCTTTATAGATAAATAAAAAATACACATATTTACATTTACATTTGAAAGGGTGTATGAAACAAAATGTAGCACTATGTTTTTATGTGAGATTTTCCCTGTTTAATTTATCTTGTGCACACGTACGTCACAGTACTGCAGCAACCAGCCAGTGTCAGTACAACCTGATCACCACAGAACATTTTGGTCTCGTCTCCCTCTGTTGAATAATATAATTCCAATCATAATGGCCTCATATAGATAAGTAATGTAGAAATAAATGAATAAATAAATACAAAATAAATGAATGACACAGAATTTTCAAAGTTTGTGTAAAAACATGAAATACTTAAAAAAAAAAGACTGTGAAAGACGATGTTTTAAACAAGGTTGCTCTGTTATCCAACCCACTTAAAGGTAAGGAAGGTGATTCTGGAAGAAGAGCTGATTGTTGAATTTCTTCCCTAAGTTGAAAATATCATCACTTTGGGTAAGAATACAGACTCGAAGCATCTGTATTTTATTCGATTCTGATTCAGAGGTCAACGATTCGATTCTAAACCGATTCTCGATGCATCTCGAAGCAGCAATTTTTCTGTGTACATTTCCATGCATGATTTAGAATAATAATAATAATAATAATAATAAAAAATTATAATAATAATAATAATAAAATCTTATTAAAATTTTTTCTCACTGTTCTCACTACTTGGTACTTTCAAAACAAAGTATTTGTAATGATCCATACTTAATTTACTTCCAATATATTTAATTAATAAAACAAATGAAAGAAATGTGGCAAGTCAACTGGAAGGTTACATTTGCTAGCAAATATCCAGCTTTGCAAAGAACCAACAGGAAAAGAAAAATGTTCCTGTAGCAGCATGTAGTACATTAATACAGCTGCAGCATCTAACATAAAAAATAATAGACTTCTAACCAACATATCCTCCTGTTATGTGCAATGAGGACAATCAATCTTCAGACAAAAAAACTAAAACATTTTGCTGTACCAAAATACAGCTTTCATTCAAAAATATAGAATCCTGTACTAGCAGCTCTAAAACAAAAATAATGTTTTGTGGACTTCAGCATTTTCTGAGTAGCTAACAACATAAAAAGCTGCTTTTGTTCACAAATAAATAACAAGTCCAAGACTCCTCACTATAAACACTGAGCATAGAATCCTTCAGACCAAAAAGAAAGCATTGTGCTGTATACCACATTCAAATACAGTTTTCATACATAAAAGTTCTTAGGCACTTAAACATCTGCAGAAAGGAAAGTCACAATGTGGTTTCACTTTTTCTAAGCGGCTGGACTCTGTGGAGGGCAGGACAGTAAACCTACTGAAGACTCAGGTGAACCTGCAGATCTGTTTCCAGCATATTGATGTCACAGCTAAGCAATACAAAAAGCAGCTCTCATACAAAAAATATGAAAAAGGCCGCAATTGTGTGAAATATCTTGGGACGTGAATAGTTCTGAATACTGAGGCAAGTCCTCGGCTATAAAACTGTCAATAGAGTTTGTAATCTGCTTCGCCGTTTCCAAGTTGGGTGGAAAATTTGATATTGCTTGCTCAGTGGTCTTCAGGTTGGAAGCAACTACAAACAACTGTTTTATTTCTACTATGGGTAGAAATGTTTAATGTGGTTTATCATGTTTGTCCTGTTTCTAAAATATTTTAGTTTAGTTTCATATGGTGTGGGTCTAGTCCAGGTCTGGTTTCCCTTCAACATCAGAGAAGCCAAAATGCTTCCACACGCTTACTTTTAAAGCAGAGGGTGCCGGCAGAATGTTGCGCTCAGCCATCCCATGTTTTTTATGGTGTGCACGCCATCGACTGTCCGGGTGCTGCACCTCCACACTTCCCAGTTCCACCTCTTACGTTCCGTCAACATTACGATTAACATTTAGAAAATCGATTTTTGACATTTGTGAATTGATTCAGAATCATCCACGTCCGCATCGCGATACATCTAAGAATCGATTATTTTTCTCACCCCTATTGATCAGGCTGCTGTATTTGACACATCTGGAGTGAGAAAGTGCTTCATTTGTCATTGACAAACTTACTTTACATTTGTCTTGGTCATTGTCCGATTTATTGTTTTTGTTGTTATAACGATGTTAAGATATGATGCTGTAACATCACATCACTGACTTACTGTTTCTCATCTGTTTTCGTCTCCAGACAAAAAAGCAACCTGCAAGGACTAACATGACGCAAACAAGTGCAACGATGATGGCAGCAACCGATGAACCAGAACCTGACGGCTCTTTGAAGAAATCATCTGAAACAATAAAACACAGAACAATATATTTATTTTAACTAGACCACAGCTGTGTGACCCTCAACAGTTATCGTATCATACATAAAGAACTGATTCTCTACCTGGAACATGTATGAGTGTCTCTCTGATCTGGTTGGTGCTGTTCTGTTGGACTCTACAGGTGAAGCTGTTGCTGTGTCTCTTCTCCACAGTCACTCTGCTGCTGACAGTATAGAGGTCATCAGGACCTCTGACTGTCTCTGTAGGTCCAGCAGAGAGGAGGTTTCCCTCACCGTCCAGCCAGAACACCTCAGGTTCTGGATACCAGCCTGTAGACTCACACTGGAGAACTCCACGACTGACGTTGGTTATCTTAATGAAAACATCTGATAATAAGAAAGAGAAAACCCAGACTGTAATAAGCATAATAAAATATGAGCACACTGAACAAAACTGAGCAGATGATGGGGAATGTATGCTCAACATGTTTGCTGGCTTACCAACAACGAGCTGAATACTAGTTTGTGTTCCAAATCCTGGAACGAAGCATCTGTAGGTTCCCTCATCAGAAAACGTCACTTTGGAGAGTTTCAGTGACACGTCTCCCCGTCTCAGTCCATCGATGGACACTGATGTTCTCCCCTTGTAGGATGAGTGTTGATCAAAAAGCCGCTCTTCACCGTCACGCCTCACATGGACAAACCTGGGGTCCAGGTCTGGTCTTGTCCACTCCACCAATGTGTTAACTGCATCCGTAGCAGGACTCACATGACATGGCAGAGTGATGCTCTCACCGAGCAATGCTGATATCAGCTCAGAAGATTCAGTATTCTCCTGACACTGACCTGAGGAAAATAATATGTTTTAGCATCCCATACTTTACCTAATCACTAGAATAAACATGGGCATTGTACGATCCTGCACAACATTCTGTTTCAATAGGTTCACTTTTTCTTTTGTATGTTTTGACACCACAGTGCAGTGAAGAAACATAGTTCCTGCACTTTGCCTTTTTTTGTGTATTTTGTATTCTTCAGTTAGAAAGATGTATTGATGATCATTAGATGATTGTCTTGCAATGTATAGATTATTGCAGAATCGCTGTATCGTGATATCATCATTATCATGGCCAATGCATTGTCAATTGTATCATATCGTGAGTTACTCTGTGATTCCCACCTCTTGTCTACAATATGCTTTAGGTTTAAATGCTAATATCAACGTGTCAACATGCTAACAATGGCAATGTTGATGCTAAGCACCTTCTTATTTAAGATTCTTAGCTTGCTAACATCTACTGTGAAGTTCAGGTAAGGCTGATGCACATAAACCAAATCATCGGACAAATTCAGTTTTGGCCTGCTGATGGCGTTAGATGAAGTCACAGGGTCAGAGTTAATACAATTCATCCAGACGTGCGAATGTCTGAACTACAGTTCATGACAATCCTTCCAGTAGCTGTTAAGAAATTTGACATGTCAGCCTCATGTTCAGGCTCCTTGTGTTTATTATATGCTTATTATTATGTCATATCTGGGGACCGTGCAGGTGTTTGATCTTTCAACTAAGTATAAAAATGTAACACATGATAAGTGACACTTTGACCAGCTGGTGGATTATAGTCAGGGGACCACTGTCATCAGGATTCATCCTTTGGGAACCATGAATATCAGCACCAAATGTCAGTGTCACTGTTTTTAGATATTTCTCTCTGGATCACATTTGTAGAACACTCAGCTAGCTGTCAGTGCTATTCCAGCACCTACGCTGTCAGCATGGCTAAAAATACAATAATAATTTGTTTTCAAGGAATAATCAACACATGCGTTGAACTCTGGATTACAACCAGATTGCAAATGAACACCAGCACCTGTGATCACTCTAACAAACTCTGCACAGCAACAAAGGAACAAGTTAATGATTAACCTGTGCCCTTCCATCTTACTCTAATACAACCCAGACATTATCTGTTATCTAACTGACCTCACAAAGTCAAACAAGCTGTATCAGGCAATAAACAAGAGTTTTCACTTTCATTTTCACCACTCAGCTTATCTACAGTGGGAGTGTGGCGTCCCACTGTGGACGAACTGCAACAGGTGAGATCAATTCATTCAAATGTCAGACTGTGCACTAAAATTACAATTCATATTTAAAAGACTTTATACTTTTTTCATACATAAATTATTAGGTATTAAATCATTTTTCCACTATCAGTTTGACAACATTGACCTTTCATCATAATATTAATGTAAAAGTTACCTTCATGAGAGTGTGTTAGGAGAAGGAAGACAACAGCATGATGGAAAACCAAAGATTTCCAGGTCAGCCTGTCCGTCTGGTGAGGCATCGTGCAGCGCTGAAAATTAAAATAAACCGTATATGTTCAGGCAAAATAAACATATCAATTGTTTTAAATGATGATTTCCTATATGACCTCAAATCATTTAAATTACAGTTCTTTCTGAGTCGCTCTGGTACATTTCTCAGATCAGAATTGAAATTCTCAAAACTACTTCAATCTTCACATAATTGTGTCACTTGTGCACATCAAAAAAGCAGTTTCTCATTTCTTTGAACAAGTTGCAAATGTTTTGGAATATCCATGCAAAAGATTCTGTACAATTATCCGCTGTTTCCTACAATATCAATTACTTAAATGATGACTTCCTAATTGACCTCAAAAAGATTTAAATTACAGTTTTTTTTCTGAGTCGTTTTTGTACATTTCTCAGATCAGAATTGAAATTCTCAAAACTTGTTCAACTTGCTGTTTCCTACACTATCAGTGGCTTATGTCATGTTGATCAAAATGTATTATAATGGGTCTCTGTTGAATAGTCTCACCCCCAACAACATTTAGGCATTAGTTCATCGCATAAGTCTTTACATGCAAAATGGTTGAACAAGTTGTCATTATATGTCAAGCATATTTCTATACATTTCCATTAGACTTTTTTTTCTAAATCTGTCCTGAATTGATAAATTGCTTCCAGGTGAATCTTGACTTTCTTTAACGAAGGGAAATGTGTGAGGTATTAGATCAACCAATGATCAAGCAGTTTTCTGAAATAGCTCAAAGGTGCATTTCATGATCCATCAACTGGCAAAGTGAGGCTGCGTGGTGGAGGAGCTGGGAGGCAAAACAGAGGAAGAGGCTGAGGACACATGCGCTTTACTGACGAGATAAGAGCCACACTTGTAGACCACGTTCTCAATCATGGGCTTACAATGGCCAAGGCTGGTCGAAGGTTCAGCCAAATGTTGGGAGAACAACTGTGTCCTCAATCTTTCAGACTTTTTATCGACAGAACAGGTTTGAAATCTAACAATAGGCGCTGTACTGTAATACTGTGTAATGCTTCAGACAATATTACAGTATTCCACTTGCATTTTACAATAAACAGTAATTTCTACACAGACATTTAATCTTACTCAATTTAGTGTTTTGCATTACTGCATTTTTTCCACATAGGACTGCAAGACAGCTTCACAGGTTTAGCAGAGGACCCTTTTACCACCTGAACAGGAGGAGGCTATTTGCACCATGCTTGTAGAAAACAAGGCCATAAGACTGAGGAAGATAAAGAGCGCCTTTATCGAGGACAACAACATGTTTGAAAACATCCAAACATCATCTCAACCATTGACAGGGTGCTGAAAGGACACCAAATAAATATGAAGCAGCTGTACACTGTTTCATTTGAAGGAAATGATGAAGAGTGAAGGAGCTGTGCAACCAGTATGTACAGGTAAAACAGGTACGAGCATGCAGTAACTGTACCTCACAGTAAACAGTACAGCATCGTATAGTGATATACAGAACAGTAAGTGTGACCTTTACACATTTGCTATGGCTGTAGAAAACAAGATGCAATATGTGCTGAATACATTTGATGTAACTGTATCTTGTCCAAAATGAAAATGCATGTAATTCATAAAACTCTTTTTGTGTGTGCTGGATATAGCATATAATGGAACTGGAAGCAAGTGAACCACCGCACAACTTCATTTACATGGATGAGGCCGAATTCAACCTAACAGCACGCAGAAGGCGTGATCGAAATATCATCGGCCACAGAGCTACAGTTGATGTGCCAGGCCAACGGGGCTGGAACATAACCATGGGTTCTGCTATCTCTGACAATGGTGTGCTAACGCATATTCCCATTATTGGGCCATACAATACAGAGTGTCTTGTCACCTTTCTAGACACTCTCTGCAGGGATCTCATCCCTGAACAAGAGAGGGGTCAGATTGGAGACGACTTGCATTAGTAAGTGATAGTTTGTGACAATGTCAGTTTCCATCACTCCAGCATCATCAGGCAATGGTTAGCGACCCACAACAGTTCCTCTCACCCTTCTCCCCATTCCTTAACTCCATTGAGGAATTTTTCTCAGCATGGAGATGGAAAGTACAGATGACCCTTCTGGCTACGTGTGATGACATCACAGCAGCTGCCTGCAGAGGCTGGATAAGACACTTCAAATATTTTTTCCATGGTGCAAGAGAAAATATTCGTTGTGATGTGGATGAGAATTTGTGGCCCAACAGACAGGAACATCAGGTGTAGGAAGACTGCACTGTAATTCCTACAGCACGACATGTACAGTTTTCCCTAAGGAGATTGTCCTATGTTCACATTTCTTCTTTTGTTTTTTGTGTGTGTTTCTTTTATGCTATGCAGTGCTGTCTTTTCCTTTTCTGTTTCTTCCTTTTCTGTGTCACTGTATCGCAATGACATGGTCTGTCAACAAATAACAGTGCAAACAGTAAAAGCGTAAATGTGGATCTTTTCCAGTCTCTTGCAATCAATCTCCCACATACACATAGGTGTAACAATAACTGTCATCAGAACTTTGGCCATAGTTTACATCAGAGCACCCCACCAGAGTACACTGTTATTGACAACATGACTAAGCAGTCTGACTGTCTTATCCGTACACAGTGACACAAGGACTTGTCATTCTGACGGCACTAACATGTTCATTGACACAGATATTTACTTTTGAGAGATGAACTGAGGATTTTAAGCAAGAGACTGACTTTTGCAGGTAATCCTATTTAATGCTATTTGTAAGTATTGTTTTGAGAAATGCACTTAACTGTTTTGCAAATGTTGAGGATGATTCGAGAAATGTACCAAAACGACTGAGAAACTGTACGCTTCCTACATCTTATCTATGATATAAAGTGCAAGAGTCGGTCTGCTTGGACTCTGAAAAATGAGTTGTGTTTGATACAGAACTATATGTGACAACAAAGTCTTTAAAAAAAAAAGTACAATTTCCACTAAACTGAAAATGAAATCAGAACAGCAAGAGTTTTATTTGTAAAGAATGTCTTACCTTTTTGCTGCTTACTCAGTCAGTGGAACACGGTTCAACTCCATAAATCAAATTACTACACTGCGGCCACTGTCTTATCTTTTTTAGTCCCTACCCACACTCAGCCTATTAGATTGAACTCTGTATGACTCGCTGTAAAAAGGGTCCATGCACATCAAGATTAAGAGTTTTCCAAGTGTTTTGTAACCTCTTAAAGTGTGTTGTCTGAAAAAATGCTAATCAATGAGTTTGTTTCTTTGATTAGTTTGTTAAAATGTTAAACCAATTCTGCTTTATGTCTTCATGCCTGTAAACGTTCAGTGTCCCAGTCAATGTGTCACAAATAGACCTGCATAAAAGAACTTTGATCCAGTTGCCAGGTAACTGCTGACCACTGCATATGATCATATCCAGAGCCAATGAAACCAGAGCCATGATAACGGTTTCTTTATTGTTTTGTTTAATGGAGCATGAGATAGACGACAGGACTGCAGGGGGCAGAAGAGGACAGATTATTCATGTCAGCAAACTTTCAAACAGGAAGCTTCTCCTGTCAGAGTTGATAATGCAGTCACACTGCTGTCTCCTCCCTCTTTTCTCGACTGTCAAACTGGTGACACTTTGCTTTTTGGCAACATGTATTGGGCCATTCCTGAGCAGTTTTTGCAGTGTGGCAGGGAACATGGTCCTGTTTGGGGTGGCACTGCTATTGAAGAGCGCTGTTGCCGTGAGGGGATGTGCTCGGTCTGCACACTTGTTTGGGTGAGCGGTGATTCTCAAGTGGCATCCAGATCAAGGGCGTAGAATTGTGTAGGGACGCTACGGACACGTCCCTTCCAATATTCAGCCGCTACTGTGTAGTCACTATCAATACAACCACTGTCCGTAGTGTTTGGTCAATGATTATGGCACACACAGGGTTAAATGTCGGTCTCTGCTAGAAGTCCTGCCTCTAACCTAAATATCGCTCCCTGATTGGCTGCGAGTGTAAGTTGTCAACATGTTCGGCATTTGTTCTTCCTGGGTCACGTCAGCTAGACGGATTTTAATATCAGTGGTGTCATTTATATTTGTGTTTGTGTCCGTTTGCGTGTACGTGTGTGTGTGCGTGTGTGCTGTATAGGATTTGAAGGATGTCAAAGAAAAGAAAACTGGATATAAGAGACTTCTTTAGGAGTCAAAGTGTAAGTTACTTCAAGGGTGTAAAGGTAGAGGCTCAACAATACAGATGATGAATAAAAGAGAATATTTAATGCCAAAGAGATTTTTACTTTTTAAAGTTATTTTTAATTCTTATTTTGGGTTTAAAAACACAAATGAAGAAACTTTGTGGTGGAAATACAATAACGCCTCACATTCTAGATGATCATGTGATTTTATAATTGTAAAATATTATTAATTAATATTAAGTAATATGAATATTTAGTAAAAGCCTTTTTGCTCAGGCAATAACTGTACCATCAAGCTCTATGATCATTGTATCCCTAATGTATCTGTTCATATGTCCTGCATCAACATATTGTTGTAAGGTGACGGACAGCAGAGAGGCAGGAGGAGGAAGAGGAGGAGAAGCTGAAAGAGAGGCTGGAAATTCACAGGTGAGGTTAACATTTCTGATGGATATGTTAGTCATGAGATTCAGCACTGTGACAAATGTTAGTGTGATGGTGATCTGAATAGCAGTGATTCACCCCTGTGGCTTTGAAACTCTTCGAAATTGCTTCCTTGTCTTTCATTACTTGCTTTAACCTATAACATCTGCATGATGTGAAATTATGATTGCTAATGTAAAAAAAACGTCAACTTTCAGGAGTGCTGCCTTGGAGCACTTTTGTGTCCCCACCAATCTCAAAATCAAACCTACTCCCTTGACTCACACAGTCTGAAGCAGAGCTGCAGCCTCCGTGTTGCCACTGACTGAACATCAGACTGAACTACAGCTCAAGTGTTACGCAGATGACAGCTTCCTCTTCCTGTTCACTTTATCACTCGATTTCATGTTTGTATGATTGTTTTTATCAAACGACTGACTGAGTCCACTTCGACTTAATGTGAATTTTCCAAAATACCTGATGTCAGTGGTATTTAGTCTACAGAGGCTAGTATTTGGCAGCTGCAGAGTGTTAAGAATCACTTAAATCCAAAATGGACCTCCGTGAAAAGCTAGATGAGCCAAGCTAAACCTCTTGGTTTCCAGACTAGGGGGACCTATTCTCACCCCCTACTGTCCTCACCTACTGTATTTGTTGAAATGAGCAGATGGCCATCAAATTCTCAAATACAGCAGCTTTGCTCAGAATCTTTAATCTATGATGCTCTACTTACACCCCAGTACAGTTTTTATACATTTTCACACAGGTCTTGGTCAAGTAAGCAATACTGACTATACAACATCTGGTCAGACTTTCCAAAATAAAGCTTGCTGAAAACATTTCACACATGAAGTTGCTCTTTGGTTAGGTTAAGACACAAAAAACAACTTGGTTAGGCTCAGGAAAAGTCTCATCGTTCACAACTTAGCCACGTCCTTAAGCATGTATTGTTATAAGTTGTATCATTATAAGTATCATCATGCTGTATTGGCAAAGATGTGAAACCAAATGATTGAGACCACTCATTAGGAAACTGTTTACTGGGGTATTTTCTCATAAACCAAATAAAACGTACACGTAAAAAGGAAAATGATGCATTACACATGATTTCTTCTGCAAAACCTTAAATTGTCTAGACAGTCATTCTTCTGAATATGAACTATGACCTCTACAGTTCTTCAGTGTTATTCTTGTCCTCCACTTCTTCTCACCCCCAGTGATGCTGCTCTTTCTTGTTCAGTCAGAGACTTGACTTGCAGTTTTTCCTCTCTGTGTGAAAATAAGAAGAACATCTAAAATAAATGTTTCTGCAATCACAGATTTACTATGACAGTTAGATTTTCTGCGCTGCTGCCTTATGAAACAAATACATTCACTGAAAGTTCTGCTTCCATTTCCACAGTGCAAAGGCAACTGCAATACTACAGAAAAGTACTACACTATGTACTATATATTACTATACCTCAGTCATATACAACTAAAGTGAATATATCTTTAGATCAAGGAAATGTTAACCTCATTGGCATTGACAGTCTGTCTGATTACTTTTCTTCTTTTTAGCTTGCTTACTTTACCCTTGCAGCACCCTCATAACAAACTTATATTTCACACCCAGGAACAAGGATGTCAAAGTGGCTGAATCAAAGTGTGGTTTTCAGAGTGCAGGGAGGCTTTCGAATCCAGACCCTCTGTATTTTTACCTGAAATGTGAAGATGTGTCTCTCTGCCTTTCATTGAAGTAATGTCAAGGCTCTGGACTGCACTTGTATTCTTTACTCTCCACTACTAACCTCTTTAACCTTTTCCTTATTATAGAACTTGTTCTTATGCTTTTTTTTTTTCTTGATGTCTTCCTACTTATTTAAATGTATTTAAAATGCAATTTTTAATTTATTTTAATGTACTTATATGCCCCTGTAAAGCACTCTGATCTGGTTGGTGTGGTTCTGTTGGACTTTACAGGTGAAGATGTTGCTGTGTCAGCAACTACTGACTTAATTAGAATTAAAAATGTGTTCTTAATAGCAACAAGATTTTTAAAAAAAGCAGGTTTTAACTATCATATTAAGGCAGAATATATATCCATATACACATATTCATAACAGATACTGTCAAAGCCCTTGGCTGTTGTCCTCAGGTGTCTATAATCATGTTGGCAGGCTTTTCTAGTATGCAGTTCTGCGGGGGCCAGCCCTTGCTCCTGATTGGTGCCCCTGTTTCCTGCCTGGACTTCCTCTTCTCATCCATCTGCCTGCCTCAGTCGCCCGCCCTTCTGCTCTGTGATTGGGTTGCCCTCTTCTGGCTCACCTGCCCCAATCCTGCTCCAACTCCTCATCAGACATACCTCTTAAAAATCAGCAGCAGAGACTCACTGAGGGCTCTGTGATTTGGTGTGAGCATTTAGTCCCTGTGTCTTCTTGCTTATTGTTGCCTTGAGCCTTTTGTGCTGTAGTTTGACTGTTTTATGTGTGTTCACTAGTATACTGTTGGTTAGCAGCTTTGCTTAGCCTGTGCGTTGTATTTTAAGTGATCCTTTTGTTTTGAGCATGACACATGTTGACGGCCCTGACCCGGTGTTTAAGTCAACTGTTGTGATATATTGGTCTCGATACGTCGGATTTAGGGGTGCTACTCCTGTTTTGTATGTCAGTTGGTTTTGGTATTTTTATTTTTGGAATAGCATCCTCCTCACTTTGTTTCATACTGTTTGATTTGTGTATAAATATTCCTTCCTTATTAAAAAACAATTTCATTTTTGCTAAACCAACTCCATCTGGTTCTTTATGTTATTTCCTTTTCCCCAACGAGCTGGGGTCGTAACGGATACAAACTAGCTACACTGCAGGGATCAACAATAAACCAATATCTGTATCAAGGGAAGTAAGTTATTAAGTCATCTAACTCTTCAGACAACAACATATCCAGAGAGGTGCAGTAAGTTACCTGTAACACAGGGTGTCTGAGGACGGACCAGCAGTGAAACAAGTACGTGAAGACATGGTCCATCTTTTAGGTAACACATCCTGGGTCACTGAAATGAGAAATTTAAAAAAAGTTTTATTGTCTGAATAAAGCATTACATCTGGTAACAAATCCAATTCAGGGAGAGGACAACATGTATGTCTGACAGCAAATTAATCTAAAGATTGCAGATGAAATTTAACTACATTTCTTTGAGTGGGAGGTTCAGCTTGAAGCTCTGCAGCGTTCTGCGGTCTGGCCTTTGTTGTTAAAGTTTAAATAGATTTTTGGTGTTTATTAGGAAAGATAAAGACAACAGGTACCAACAGTTTACAACTCGGCAACAAACTTTGACCAACACCTTAAAATAACCTGTAAAATATGGTACAAATATAATGATTATGGATTATATAAATCTGCAGAACGTACCTGTAGCAGGTGTGACAGAGTCCATCCGGCTCAGGAGAACCTTCTAGGGATGCAAAACACTCTCATCACTAACATGTATAAAATGGGAGGGTCTTTTCTTGTTGGGTTATGTGTCAACCCAACCCAGCCCAGCCCAGCCCAGCCCAACCCAGCCCAGAGACAGATGTGATGGCGGCTGACCTGCAGCAGAGGGCAGAACAGAGCTTCTGTCTCAGCAGAGTGTTCATGACCCCATGAGGAAATGAGTTAGTGTGAGATACACAGTGAAGTTATTTTCAGAGATAAAACAAATGACTTATGATTTCATGTTTCAGGAACCTCTGAACATCTGGACAGAGACAATACATGGGTGAGGTGAACAGTCTTAAGAGGAGGTTCTGACCCAGAAACAGCTGTGAGATCAGATGTGAACACAGACCGGTTTACCCTCGTCTGAACACCAGAGGTGAGCTGCAGAGGAAGGGTTTAGGTTTGGAGGAGGGTCTCACACACATTTCACTTCAGCTGCAGCTCAGTCAGACTTCAGTAGGAGGACAACATGGAGGCCACAGCACTCTGCACCAGACGTAGTGAGTACTGAGTCTCCCTGTGACAATTATTATCATGATAGGATCAGTACAACTACATAAGCAGGCAGATGTCTGTGATATTGATGTGTTGATAAGCTAAGGAAATATTGTTATATTATGATGTCCTTCAAGCCGAACTTAAGAAGTAATAGTCTGTGTTATGATAGTGTGATGTGCACTGTGATGACCAAACCCAACTCTTTGTTTAGTTACATCATATACAGTCATTCACTGGCTGACAGTGATTAAGTGACGTTTGTCGGTATTTGTTCTCCATATTTTGTGCAACTTAACACCTCTACATTTCAAAGGGAAATGTTGATTTAGTTGATACTTCACATATCAGTTAACATTCAAATGTCTGTAACTAATGACTTTATCACTGTAGACGAGATGACTAACACATCAGCATTAGTTCCTCTTCAACATCTGACAGTAAGCTTTCTACTTCTTTCTCTCCAGTGATGAATTTGTTTTGGCTCCTTCCTGTAGAAGTCCAAAAAGCCGGTGAGTAGATGATGAACTCTGTCATCGACTTGAACAAAATTCTACCCCCCACATTTTTGTTTTTACAACATCTGCTGGAGCAAGTGATCAGATGTAACCAGGACACTGCGATATACACAATCTGAACAACAGTGTACTCACCTTATTCTTACCTTGTCATACATCTGTTTTTCCTCGCATTGTCTCATGCCTGTCATGTCTGTACTAACCACTAGTTTTGTTTTTGTTAGTACACAAGCTTTACCTCATGCAACTTTTGTCAACATGTTGATCAGCTGGTTCTGTGATCCTGGAGAGTCCAGTGGTTCCTGTGATTGAAGGAGACACTGTGACTCTGCACTGCAATAATAATATAATAATAATATGAATTTATAATATTTTTTTCTTTTTACAGTTCTGAATTTAAACTTGGAATTTTGACTTTATTCTCAAAATTCTGACTGTAATCTCAGAATTACAGCTGGAGTCGAATCTGAAACTGAGACTTCTGACTTAAATTTTTTTTAAAGTGGCCCTAATCCGGTTCTGTATATCCCTCAACTTAATTTTACCATGATTTAAATCGTACAAAACAAAAAAATACTGTTGTCTTTATTGTTTCAGAATCATAATTAATCCAAATAGTTTTGTCTGTTTGACATGTTGTTTTCAGTTGTTGTTTTATGGCTTGGTTAGTGATTAGGACATTAAGGTAATCTGATAAAAGTGAATAATGCAAATGTGAGTATAATTTCACTGTCAGATTTGTACTTTTGTGTTAAACATAATTAAAAACTTTTGAGTGGGGTCTGCTGTTTACTGTGAATACATCACTCTCTTCACTGATGTTTGACATTGTGTGATATTTTGATAAGGCCTATAAGTAGATCTGTAATCATGAGAACAAGTTTCTCAGGGCTGAAGACAGTTAAGATAGCCGTTTTCAAACCACATGGCCTCTCTACAATGTGCACTTCTCTATTTTTATTTTCAAACGCGGGTATCTACATAGATTCTCTCCACTCTGACCACAGTACACTTCTATTTAACGCTGTGCAGATTAACCACATGTCTCTGCATCTGTGTGAGAAGAGCCTGTGGCTTCAAGTCAGGTTACTCACTAAGAGATAAGGTCTGCAGGACAAGGGTGAGTCTGCTTGGTGTTAGTGTTGAGCAGTAGATTGTTCTCTGTGCATAACTCTGCAAGGCCGTCAACTTTTTCCTGATATGAATCCTCATCAATGTTTAAATGTGGCCAAGGATGGTGGTCCACATACTGAACAACAATTCAGTTCTCTTGATGTCTGATGCAGTGGCAGGTGTGCAGTGTGAACAGGAGGGGGCTGAGCATGCAGCCCTGGGGGGCTCCGTTGTTGAGCACTAACGTAGAGGAGGTGTGTCAGCCAGTCTGAACGATCTGGGGTCTATTTATGTATTCAATTGCAGATTGTTTAAATTCTTATTTTCATGGTTGATATTGTATTAAATACTGAACTAAAGTCAACAAAAAGCATTCCAATGTAGTTCTTATTTTCGAAGTGTGTGCCAACTGCATGGAGGGCAGTGGATATGGCATCCTCTGTGGAGCTGTTGGTTCTGAATGCACACCAATAATGACATCACAACTACTTCAGTGTTATTTTTTTTATCTCTAGAAACTGAGTCAGGAAGGGGAGGGATTAAGAAAATGTGTCAGTCTGATGTTCAGTCAGGAGCAAGACAACATGGAGGCTACAGCTCTCTGCACCCAACTGTGTAAGTACTGACTAATTACATGATGACAATGTAAACATCAGTATATGAATTAAATAATATTTTAATATTAAATATATTCAAGCAGAACAAATTACTTGTGGACAGAAATGTGATTTCCTTTGCGATTTTTGTTGTTTCTGGCATAAAAGAGGCAGAGCATAAATAATTTGTAAATGTCCTTTCACTATTTTTTTGCAAGAAATAGAGGTGGATTTGTATTTTGTCACAGCTGTTGTCCCTTTATGTGAAATGAATTAAATTACAAAACTGCATTCTGTGTCTGTTATACAGAATGAACGTGTCTTAATATGTCATCATACTCATAAGAGTTGAGTTACATCTGAGCTTAACTACAATGATATCAGCTCAATAATTGTAGGCACAAAGTCCAAGTAGTGTTGTATATTGACCAAAAACTAAAGTGTGACCACAAAGACTCATTTTTGTCATGAATTAAATATTCTTGACACATTAACTTTTTTTTGAAAATAATTTTATTGGCTATTTAATTTTATGATTTAACGATAAAACCACTGAGTTCAACTTTCACAAACGCTCAAAATGTAGCTGAATTTACATGATGTTACTTGATTTTCATAAAGATCAAATCACTAAAGTAAAAATGTCAGACATGTCAGCACCGCGATGACAATTGTTATGTTAATGTTTATTAAAAAATTGTTTTACAATTGTTATGTTAATGTTTTATTAACACATTTTTTTTTATTACAAATTAGCTCTGAAATCATCTGGATCTGGTAATAAGCTGTAATATTTTTCTCTCTAGTGATGACTGTGTTTCTGCTGCTTGCTGCACAAGTTCAGAACTGTTGCTATTCTCTAAAACTGGGTATGTAGTTGTTTAATTTATAACAATGTTATTCAAATAATTTGTGCATTTCCTTACTGTTTTATGTTATAAACCAGCCTAGTATTTGCATACGGTTGCGTAATTCGACTTTGAGCAAATGCATGACAGTTGTTGCCCTTTACGTGTTCAGAAGGCAGGAGTGTATCAGATAAATCTTCTTTTGAACTACAATCAATGACTTTGTTTAGTGTGTGCTTCACATTTTTCAGATAACAAGTTTGGGAACTTTATTCAGCTTTATCTTCCTTTTTCTAAATGTCTCTGTTACAGATGCAGCTTTTCCTCGTACTGAACCAAACAGACTGCAGTTCTTTGAATATAGTCCAATCTCTGTGAAGTGTGAACATTTGGACTGCTCACCTGAATGTAGAGTGATGAAGAGGCTGAAGAAGGATCCAACACATACAACTCAACTGTGGGAAACATCAACAGGATCCATTACTGTTGAACTTTCCTTTCAGTCAGACAGTGGAGAGTACTGGTGTGGAAATAAAGAGGGTGAAAGAAGCAACAGCATCAACATCACAGTCACTGGTATTTATTTACAAGACTACCATAGAGAAAGATTTTAGACTGTTGTGCCACAGCACACATCTTAATGTCATCAAGGGTTATTTTCTCTACAATACAACATTATGGGTATCTAAAAAATAAATCTAAACTAAACTAATAATAGATGTTGATGCCAATTAGTGTTGAATTGGAAATTACATCAACCACAGTTGTTCTCCTCATGTGGGTTAGATGGTGACATCATCCTGGAGAGTCCTGCTGTCCCTGTGATGGAGGGAGACACACTGAGTCTGTTCTGCAGAACCAAAGGGACCTCTGACCCTTCAGTTGACTTCTACAAAAATGGCCTCTACATTGCAACTGAATATAAAGGGATCCTCACCATCAACAGTGTCTCTGAATCTGACGAAGGACTCTACAAGTGCAGAGTCTCCGGAGGTGGAGAATCAGCAGAGAGCTGGCTGGCTGTCAGAGGTGAGATGACCTGTTTTAAACCAAAACAAATATATATGTCTTAACTACATATAAAATAGAGTGTAAATGTAATGTGATTACAACAGTAGATAAACTGAAGGAAAAAAAAAACATGATTCTTTTGTCTATTCTAACAATTTTAGTCGGTCCACCCCTTTGGATGAGACTGAAATAAGTGACTAACTACTGGATTGATTTATGTTGCGGAGAGGACAAATCCTAATAAGCCTCATAATTTAGGTGATACTCGACTTCTCATCCAGCAACGTGATGAGGTGGATATTTCTGGTGTTGTTTTATGTCTTTACACTTAGTCTGCAAGACTCGGAGCCGCGAGGATGGTTGTACACTCTTGGTCCTGTCTGTTTTGGTTGATTTAATAATTTAGTTTTCTTTATAGGAGACAAGGCTACTTTACTAGAATAAAAGAGAGACATGCTGACTTTTGTGTCTGAGTTGGATGCTGTAGAGGGGAGACTGAGGAGCTCCTCCGAGGATTAACCCTTTCCAAACTGATATTATGTCATATAACATTTACTGTTTAAATGTCCACACCCTTTTGTCTCATGTTGCAGCAGCTATTACTTTATCACCTGAAGATATTCAGGAGAGTTCAGAGACTCCTTCAACCGACAGTTCCCCTCTGGTCCAGATCCTTCTACCAGTGGTTATCACCATCGTGTCTGTGGCTGTGCTGCTGATGTTGGTGGGACTACTTCACTGCCTGAAACACAAAGGTAAACATCAGTTTTATATGTGTTAAACCAGAACATGTTTAAAGTAATCTGTGTGATACAGGTCTGTGCCAGTTCAGCCACAGTCTGCACCAATTAAGATATCAGACTGCACCATTACAAATCCAAATTAGAAGTGTTGTTTTTCACCCTAAAGCTAAAAGATATGCTAAATCCTTGAGCTACTGACATACACAGTTTTGTATTGACACTATTATTATTATTTTTTTGGTTCTGTAGCAGGCCGCTGGTCTTCAGACACAACACCAGGAACAGATTCAGGTGGGTCAGCCGTTCTGTCCATCACAAAATCTTCACTCATACTTAGTGTTATAATTCAATATTTATAGTACCTATGTATGTTAGCAACAACACACTGTCTGCAAAAAATGAAAATTCCTATCTTAATAAATCAACTGGAAAATAGTGGAAAATCCATTCTGGTTCAGGAATGTTATGTCATTATCTTGTATTGAGCTATATGGATTTCATTTTAATATCGATTGATTGATATGATTAATGAAAGCAAATGTAACTATCAATTATAAATACAAAATTGCTCAGAGCAGTGAAGAAAAACTGGCTCAAACAATCGCTAGCAATACGCTTCTGTCTGCATCTTAGTATATGTAACGCTCATGCTGAACAGACACTTGGACAATTATAGTTGTATGTTGTGTATGTTTCAGGCTCTGGGGAGGCTGGAGCTGCTGATGAAAACATGGTGACATACGCTGTAGTTACAAAACACCGTAAGAAAAGAGGTAAAACTGTTTTACCACATTATTTTATACTACTATTATACTGCTGTGTTTCCCGAACTTTACAGAGCGTTTTATTCTGCATTGTGATAAAAACATGATATTACAATAGTGTCTTTATTACAGTAAAACAAATTCAAAAAGCAGTTTTATTGTAAGCGCCTGCTGCCTGTTAAGAACTGTAGTTGCGTTTGAGAAGAGAAATTGTTTTTTGTGATGTGTGAAGAAAAAAATGAAAAACAAATGTGCAATCTGATGATTATGAAATCATTCCAACTGGTTCTGTTTTATTATCTTGTGCAGCTGCTCATTGAGTTTTATGACACAAACCACATAAGAAACACACACACATAAATAGTACTCACTCAATAAGTTGGAATTATATCAATAACCTCTACAATAAAGATATGTATATTCAGCATCACACTCAAAATGTAAAGGGCAGAGAATTGGATAGATAGATAGATAGATAGATAGATAGATAGATAGATAGATAGATAGATAGATAGATAGATAGATAGATCTTTATTGTCATTGTATATTGTACAACGAAATTGAGATGCAACTTCTTATTAGTGCAAATTATACCTTACCTATACCTTGAACCTGTTAGTCCGACATTTTATGGTATTGTTTTATTGTCCTGTATCTTCTGCCAGAGGGCAGCAGCAGGAGCTCAGCCAGGCAAACATCTTCGGCAGGCGCCAACGATGTCATCTATTCTACAGTCCAGATGAGGTGAGTGTGATACAGGGATTGAGGGTAATAGTCTGATGATGGGACTAATTTCTGTTCTTAAAGCATCACTCTCATGAACTAGAAACGAGCAGATAGTTGATGGTGATGTGGTTGGTCTTATTTTCCAGACAGGAAAAGCAATTTCAACAGAAAAAAATTACAGAACAATAATACTGGACAGCTTTAAAGTAGACAAATGACGGATGATATTAACGACATTAATTAAGTCCAGCAGGTAGGACTTGTAGCATCTAGCAGTGTGCTGGCTGTCTGCCCTTAAATCCAACCCACTGGACCTTCTGTTAATGAATGAATCAGACAAGTCCAGTTGAGAATGCAAACAACACCAGAGACAATGTTAGCAACTCGCTGGTAAAGAAAGTGAAACATCCAGATACTCTGGGAGGAATCTCATAAATATAAAAATGTAATTTCTTGATTGTATTTGAAAACTAATGAGAATCTTGTTTGTCTTACAGGTCGCAGGGAGCAGAAATTTGGGCTTAGAGAGGAGCTTAAAGCTGTGCTGTCGTACATGGATATGAGGAGGGAGTAATACCATACATTTTACAGTAAACTAGTGGCTCTTTAATGACCCGGCACTCTGTGGTAAATGCATACATGTTCAACAACCAGAGAAATGAGTTGAATGGGGCCGCCAGTTCAGCCAATTACAGGTGGATGGACTTAACTATTAGAAACAAATAGTAATCATAAGTCATATTTTTCTATCTGTGTCCGGCAGTGATGATTTTGAAAATTTGAAGTGTTTTGTACTTTTAATACTTTACGAAGTGTTTGAAAAAAGTGCTGTTGTTGTGGATGAATAAATTAAATGATTAAATATAGAAAGCACACTTAACCTCAGAACAGTGTGTGTGCCTTGAAGACGTGACTTTAATCACTGATATCATCTTCATCTGTGGTCTTCAGCCAACACGCTGCATCGCTGTCTGTCTTTAGGACTGAGTGGTTTCTCACACTGTGACAGTTAAACCACATTGTTCCAGACATCTGTTCAAACGTCTGGAGACGCTTTTTATAAGAACAGAGCTGCTGCATCTTTTAAATACACTCGCTGTGGTCGACTACCAACATGATGCTGTTAGAGCAGTTTGACCTGAAGCAGACACACTGAGTGACAGAAATATAAATGAACACATGTCACGTTTGTGCTATCTTAGAGTTGTGGCATTTACCACGTTCAGTTTTTTTAATAACATTCAGGCCCCTGAATTTGTATGTAACCTCATGTAACCTCATACAACTTGCTTCTCTGGCTGCTGCTCTCAACCTGATGGATGCTTATATCTATTAAGAAATAATTACATGATTATGATGAATGAGAACATATTTAATTCTGAAAATAATACAACTAAATACAATAAGTCATCTTATTATGCTGAACCTACAAAATCATAAGTCAGTATGAGTTGCAGAATCTGTAACTTTATTTTTACTGGTCGGGCTTTTTAAGAGATGAAGCATATTTAATTAGCACATGACCTCTGACTATGCATCTGTCTGGACAGTCAGAACATTTTGAGCCAGTTTTTCTCAATATGAGTCAGTATCTGATCTGCTTCTGTTATCTTGATGAGGGAGATGCTGTGACTATATGCATAATGCACATTGTACATGTTCTGTATAGAAAATCACTTATTCCGATATTGTGTGTCTTATGTGTATGAAAAGTGACTCTTGTCACTCTTGTTTTCATAAAACCCTTCAGAAGATCTTTAACGCGCTGTGACCGCTGTATGATCATGAGATGAAGATGAATACAGGTCAAGATATTTCTCGTGCTTTTAAACCCCACCGTCTCTTTATTATCATATTTATTTTCATTGTTTCTTTAGTCACTTTCGACAGACGCTGTGCACAATAACCTGAGCCTCCTCCACAGAGAAATATGATCACTCTTTGGTTTTGAACAGCTGCAGAGTCTTTCATCACTTACTGTAAATGTACTGCAGCTAAGCTCTAAAGAATGTGAATAAATGGTCTCATTAAAAATGAACTAATGAGTTCAACAATCTGCTGTGATGTGATGTAATTTCCTTTACTGCAGAATATAATAATAATAAATAATGAAGCTGCTTTGATTTTCTTTTTTCTGGACAATATTCTCTGGATATTTTCTGGAGAATATGATTTTATTTGAATCTTTGTTTCACACATTAAAAAAAGGAGCTGAACCATTCTGCAGAACAAATTATCACCCCAAAATAAAAGACAATATTTGAATGCATTTTAAGCAGTGGACAGTTACCTTTACAACCAAGACAGTAAGCAATAATAAATCAAATATATACACAAAAGATACACACACATGCTATGAAATTACTGCGTACAGTAATTTATGAGAAGTTGTAGAATTTCTAGCTCTCGGACACTGATTAACAGTGTCACATGCTTTGAATGTGCTTTTGTCTCTCTTCCTCTGGTTCCTCCTTCTTCCTGTCTGGGATCTTCTTTAACAAATCAGTTGTTTTGTTCTGTATTGTCTCTGTTTGGATGTGAAGTTTTTGATCTTCTTGTTTTCTCTTGTTCAGCTGAGTTTTGGCAGTTAATATGATTTCTTTCATTTTGTGGAATCGTTCACCTTCTGCCATCTTCTCCACTGACTGGATCTCTTTCTCAATAACTTTAATGTTTGTCTCCATGACCTCCTGTTGTTGTCTCAGTTTCTCTCTCTGCTTTTGCAGTTCCTCACTTTGTTCAGTCAGTTTACTGTAAACCTCCTGCTCAAAGTCCTCTTTCCTCTTCAACTCTTCTTCAAGCTTTACCATTTTCTTCTCCAAATCCTCGGTTCTCTTCTTCTCTGTGATGAGCTGCTCTCTTTCAGTTTGATCCTCTTGTTGTTTCTTTGTCTCTGTGTGGTAATAAAAACAGGAAACAGTGTCAGATTCAGTTCAGACTTGTTCTGCTGATGCATTTTGTAGAGAGAAGGTGTCAGAGTGAACACCACAGAGACACAATAAGGCACCAAGAACAGAACACATAAGGGTGTGTGTGTGTGTGTGTGTGTGTGTGTGTTTAATGAATAAATAAATTCCTGTTGTGCAAAGGGATGTCAAAAAACGCCACGGTTATCTATCGTACGCATTTCGTACGTAATATGGTGTCTGTTGTGTGTGTGTGTGTGTGTGTGTGTGTGTGTGTGTGTGTGTGTGTGTGTGTGTGTTCTCTGTCTGCTGCTGCTCCGCTCTGTGTCTCTCTACAAACGGTCGCTACTTTCAAATTAAAAGCCCCCCGCTAAGAACCCAGTTCTAAACTCCAATAGAGTGCAATGTAAAGCTCTTATTTTGAAGACAAAGATAGAGAAGTTGCTGCCTCATCAGAACTCCACCACTTCCATATCAGATGAGACGTGACAGTGGAGGACTTGAACCTTTGTGAGTTATGAACGATTAACATAACTTCCTTGTGTGGGCAACAAGTCGCCTTTAACTTATTCATATGAGTCATATTTCAGAGGAGCGTCCATTTGTCCTTGAGCTAACTGCTTGTTAACCAGAGTTAATAATAATCTGACAGCTGTCTGAGTCGCTGTTTATCTGCCACAAATCTTAAACTTCTTCCAGATATTGAGCTTCCTGTGACTTTGCTGTTGTGAACATTGTTATTCCCATTAACAGTGACAGAAGTCATTTCTCGGTTTTGTCACATTTTTAGATGCGTAGTCTGTATTTCTAGTTTGCACTTACCCTCCAATAAATAGCCTAATTATAAACCAGTGTTGGATTGAACCGCAGCTGAATTGCATGTCTTCCAAACTTCAGTATTATGATAATGTGAATAAACTCATGTTGACAATAATTTGACTCAAAAGAAATGTTGGTTGCATATCACTCACAGCTACACAGCTTTCTATAAGTACTTTGATTATTAATTTTACATTAATTAATCTACATGTTGTGTTGTTAGGGCCCAACATTTTTTTCGCGCGCACTATTGCGCGTGCACATACTACCCTTTTCTGACTCTGAGCCCCTGACGTGTGCACGTCCCGATTTTGTAGCCTTTATTACAAAGTTATATACTATCTGTAACAGGACCACCAACGTTAGTGTAATATTTTACCAACTATACTGAGTTCTCCTTTTGAAAATCTTTTTCGGGTGAAAATGGGCCTTAATGTATATCATATTAAAAAAAAAAACCATTAGTCACATCTTGTATCAGGATCTGATTTCTGACACACTCAGATCCTGTCTGCAGTTTCAAGGTGGACTGGAACCAAGATCAACTCCAGACATAAGGCTCATAGGGTCAAGTCACCAATGTGTACTTAACTTTGTCATATTTTAACCACTTTATAGTTTTTTTCCTTCATAAACATCATGATTTATTTATATTGTATAACCACCAGTGACATCTTGTGGCTAGTTGTTCACATCACATCAGTTAAACTCACCTTTGGTTCGGATTTGTCTCCATTTCCACACAACACAGACTGCTGCAAGAATAACAAGGAGCACAACAACCACTAGAACAGCAACATGAGCAGAACAAGATGTGGCTTCGAAACAGTCAGCTGGAACGATAAGAAACACAACAGAACAGTGGTCATATTAAATCATAATTCAGCTGTTTAAAGAGAAAATAAGGATATTAAGAGAAAAAAAACTGATGAAACCAACCTGAAACCTTTATTTCAGTCTCTCTGATCTGGTTGGTGCTGTTCTGTTGGACTCTACAGGTGAAGCTGTTGCTGTGTCTCTTCTCCACAGTCACTCTGCTGCTGACAGTATAGAGGTCATCAGGACCTCTGACTGTCTCTGTAGGTCCAGCAGAGAGGAGGTTTCCCTCACCGTCCAGCCAGAACACCTCAGGTTCTGGATACCAGCCGGTAGACTCACACTGTAGAACCTCTGCTGTGCTGTTTATGTTAATCCCAGCTATGACTGGTGACGCAACAGAACCTGAGGAGGAGAAGGAGAACACATAGAAATAAATATAATCAGTTATGCAAATATAACATCTTAATGCCTTTTAAGGTTGTAAAGCTGAAGGACACTCCCAGGCCTGAATAATATATTGTCATTTTTTTGTTACTGTAAACCATCAGTTAACCATATTCACATAGTTTTTGAGCTGGGTGGAAAGACAAGACAGCTATGTTTATGGCAAAAAAGTCTGATTTTTTAAAG
>CAEMYA010000655.1:0-16825 GCA_903131615.1 Diplodus sargus | reverse complement strand
TATATATATATATATATATATATATATATATATATATATAAAAGACACAAACAAATAATTCCGGGGGGTTGTAGAGGACAACATGTTCCCCCCTTACTGATCTCCTGCAGCTCCAAGCACATGTCTAAATTCAACTTCCTAGCATTTTTTATAATAACATGCTTCCCAAAGTGTTTGTAACAACACAGATTAAAGATAATAAGGAAAAAGCAAATGTAACCCATCTGGCCCAGATAGCAAAGTTTAAAGGCTGGATCTAAGTGTCCAGGTTCTAAGAGGAGACCGGCGCATGATGAAACAGTGATGTACAGATTGACATTTCTTTATCCCTACTTGAAGAATAACTCACACCAACAACCAAGTACTTTTATGTTTGACCGTAGTGTATTATCTGCTCTTACTTCCTGTCAGTAGGTCAATAACTTTTCATATGTTCCATTCAGTTATGGCACACACCTCTGTGTTGTTACAGGAATCATTAAGGTTATACAGCTGTTGGACTTGAACCATTTAACCCAACCACTGTAGCCAATTTTTTCATTCAATGATGCAACAAATTTAGCGATATTTGGCTATATGGCTCAACCCCAGTGTATTTCACACACTTATGAAACGCTATGGTTCAACCTACAACAAAAATAACAAACGTTTCAGAATGAATTAGTCTCTCAATAAAAAAAATAAACAAGTGTCTTCCCATATCAATCAGTCTTAATGTGAATTAGACACTTCCATAAGTCCTTTTGAGTGAAAGGAGTTCCCACCACCACCCTTAGTAGGGAAACTGTCCATCCTGATTTCCACAAAGATGGAAGGGGATGAAGCAGGCGGGGGAAATGGGAATGGGGATTGGAGATGATGAGGATGAGGATGGATCCAACGAGCGGTAAGGGGATGGGGATGATGGGTGAAGATCAGGAGGCAGTGGAATGGCGGCGACCGGAGCAGCACAGCTCTGCCAGTGGAACAGTCTCAACAAAAAAAACAGCCGGGATTCAATAAACACGCTGTTGGACGAGTCTGCAGCTCCGTGGCTGTTGATAACTCTACTCTCCAGCTTCCAAGAGCTATTCTGTTTGTTGTATTAATAAAATGTAAAAAAATTAACCTCAGTGTGATTTGCTGCTTTTATTCTGATGGAAACACAATTTATGACAGACATTATAATCAAGACATGTAGTTACACATACTTAATTGTACAGAGGAATTAAGTAAATCATAATATTACAATATATTTGACAAGACGTGCAAAATACAACATAACAAAACATTTAAATCAAACAATAACAAAGACACTGAAATCTAAATGATACCTTACAAAAAAATGTTGCACGCACTCAATTGTTAAATGACTTGATATAAGTATAATCTTACATAATGAATATAATTTATATATTTACAAAATTTTGCTTCTTGTATCTGAAACCAACAAACTACCCAACAGCACAACACCCAGCAGTCAGCACCACATACGATGATGAAGAGTAAACTGGCATCAAAGTTGTGTTTTGTTAGAACACAGTCTTAAAACATGCTCCTGCCAGTTCTAGAGACAGTAATGGCATTAATGATCAACGAGATGTATAAAAATGATTAATTACATAGGAGAAAGATTAATTAAGAATAAACAAATGATGAATGTCATTAGCATAGAATGACACCTGATTATTACAAATAGTTGCTTTACGTACGAGTTTATAAGTTTACTCATTACGACCGTTTTTATTTACAGCTTATAAGATATCTATATATATACAAGAATCTTTGCTATATGCAATGCAATCAAACAATAGTGAAGAGGTAATTTCTGATATACCATGAAATGCTTTATCAGCCATTTATTAATTCATTGATAAGCTATTTATTTATCTATTTATTTATTCATTCATTTATTTATGAATTAGCCCCTTTCACACAGCCGTTTGCATGCGGGGATCCTGCGCCAATTCTCCCCACCCTCCTCTGTGTGAAAGTTTCAGATGCTGAGGGGGGAAATTTCGCTGCGGCTCTGATCCGCCTTTGGAGGTATCAGGGCCGCATTATTGATTCTACAGACTGAACTTTCTGACTACACTCTGTTAAGCCGAGTGTGTTCATCATCACTGTCTACCTCTTCCAGGAGCGACTTAATCACTTCCATTTGATTCTCTACTTTCCTCTTCCTGTCTGTCGTTGTCACCATCATACCCTCTGTTTTCTGCAGCAGCTTCTCCATGTTCAGCTGCTGCTTCTCCACCTCTTCCTTTCTTTTCTCTAGTTTCCACTGAGCATCTAAAAGGCTTTGCTTTTCTCTCAGGTAGCCCTCTGTTCTGTCAGTTGCCTTTTCCTTCTCACTCTCTGCTATTTCCTTCTCCACTAACTGAAGCTTCACCTTGTTTTCCTCTCTCTCGTTCTCTATTTCTTCTAGCTGCAGTCTCAGTTTCTCTCTCTGGTTCACAACTCCGGTCTTCAGTTCCATCAACGGAGACAAAACTGCCCCCCATGCATTGAGTTCTTCTTCTGTCTTCTGGGATTGTTTCAGGAGCTGATCCTTTTTGTTAGAGGAAGCCTTCTTTTTTGCTGAGAAAATGTACGCCTCTGAAAAAGGCACATATGAAAGGTCATGGTTGAAGGAAATATTGTACAAATAATACAAACTGACCTACTCTCAAAACGAAGAGACCAACAGCATTGGAAAATAATATAAACATTTCTGAAGATTTACATTTTATTTGTATGAACGTGGATAGTACTGACATATTGATTTAAAATATCATATTATTTTTTTTACTCACTGATTTGAGTTTTTTTACATTTCCAGACAATAAAGAGAGCCACGATCACTACAAGTCCACCAACTATGCCACCAACGAGGTCAAACATGATATAGTAAAGATAAGAAGATGGAGATGTGTTGGAGAAGAAACCAGCTGAAATGATAAAGAAAAAAAGATAGGGCATTCAAAAACTATTTCAATATATAATTAAGAAATATTTACAGTATAATGCTATTTTAAAAAAAGAAACCACATTAAGAATTTGATCTCATAATTGGAAATTTTAAATATAATGTAAATTAGGAAGTTAGGGTATTGTTAACATTTCTGTTTCATTATCATGTCACTGTGACTCACGTTGCTCCTCTGCATTGTCACTTGACTTTAAGGGTGTTGGTGAACCTGAGGAAAGATGTGACACACATCCAATGAAACATTCACTTTGACATTAATCTATTTAGCGTTATCTGTATTTTGTTGTGTTGTCTGACCGTGGATGTGATTTGTCACTGCAGCATTAAAAAAAAAAAAGATTTATTTACTTATTCATTAAAGTGAAACTCTCTGCAAAAAAGCATCCTAGGCTTTTGTTGTGAACGTACACGAGTCAAACCTTCGTGTAAAAGCATAATTACGATAAAAGAGGCACTTTTAAGATTTACCGTTGTTTCGTTTTCGGCCAAGCTAATTTTCAATGGGAGTGCTACGGGCACTTTTACGATAGCATCAAAATCTCTGTTTTTAAAACACTAAGAAGTCTCGACACAACATGAAACTTTGCTGGTAGTATCACCAGGGTCTCTACACATGAACACCAGCATTGAGAACATTGTTTGTGTACACAGAGTTTACTAAAAAGAAGGTTTTTGGACGACTCACATTAGCAGTAGCATCTCCGGCGCGCCGCCGTCATGGCAGATAAAAAGTGTCGATCCCAGACTGCGACCTAACAGGAAGGAGGTCCACCACTACTCTCTTGCCTGTTAGGTCGTACTCTGGAGTCATTATGCTTTTACACAAAGGTTTGACTCATATACATTCACAAAAAAAGCCTAGGTTGCATTTTGGCGAGAGTTTCACTTTAAGTAATAGCCTTTGTATTTAACAGCTGATGTCACAATGCTGAGAGATGTTTGAGCACCCTGAGACTGGCCTGGAACGACAGAGGTTCTTAAATCTTGCAATCAGAACTTCTGCACAAAAATATTGTTGGCTTTCATGAGAAGCTTATGAACATGTCACATCACTGTGCCTCACCTTGCTCCTCTGCATTGTCACTTGACTTTATGGGTCTTGATGAACCTGAGAAAAGATGTGACACACATCCAATGAAACATTCACTTTGAAATTCATTTATTTAGTGTTATCTGTATCGTGTGTGTTTTATGACCGCTGTCATTTTTTATTTGGTTGTGTTTTGTCACTGCAGCATTAAAAAAAAAAAGAAGGAAAAAAGATTGATTAATGTATTTATTTACGTAGTTGCTTTTGTTTTGTCTATTCATAGCATTTTATTAGCTGGCTTAAGTGGGTAAGGAAATGAAAAACATTGCTTGGATTTGTATTTAATTAAGAACTGAAGAAAACAAGTTCTGTCATCAGTGACATGAGTGATGATAATTATGTTTCAAGTATTTAACTCGACTGACTCACTGATGAAAGATTTACCTTCATACAAGAGTAGGAGCATTACACAAAGAAAAAGACTCAACGAGGTACAGGTCATTCTTCTCCTCCTCATCTTGAAGTTCTAGAAGACAGAAAGGAAGGAAAAAATCTGTTTTTAAATGTTTTTCATTAATCGCTTTAATAATAACATACCTACCCCCCCATTCAATGGACTGTTGTATCTTACTCACTCAGAAGTAGTGTTGTTTTTGCAGCCTGTTTTAATTTTAGTTTTAGTCTAGTCTTTGTGTAAAACGGTCATTTTCGTTTTTTTTAGTTTTAGTCACGTTTATACTATTTTTTCAGTCTAGTCAAGTTTCAGTCCACTAAAGGTCTGAGCATTTTAGTCTTATTTTAGTCAGAATTATCCATGACTATTTTCGTCTAGTTTTAGTCGACGAAAACTGATGACATTTTAGTCTAGTTTTAGTCAAAGAAAATTGTTCTTAAGTCTCCCTTTAGTAATGCAATTTCTGTCTGTGTACTTGTCTCCCCTCATAGGTCAATGTAATTTGGTAACAGCAGCACAGACACACAGACACACACACGCACACACACACAAACAAATAAACACACCTCATGTTATTATTCATTATTCTTTTTTCAATGTATTTTCTTTTTTGTTTGTATTTTTTATATATTCCTTGTTTCGTTTTCACACATACACACACACACACACACACACACACACACACACACACAGGGCTGGCCGACTGTTCATGGAGAAGCGTCTGTCCTCCCGACCGTCCTACCGACTCTTCCTCACATTTCTGCCCTAAAAACAGCGTCTGTCACCGGCAGAAAACGTTAACTCACCGAGTGTTTGTGATGAAAATAAATCAGCCCTTCAGACCGAGACTTCGGTGAACTTTCCCCCAGAAATCAGCCTCTGTCCCCGCGAGTGAGTCAGACAGCATCCAGTTTACTGATTACGATCATGTAATTATGTAATTTAGAGCGAAAAACGTAACTTTGTCACTTTCCAGTATGTCAATCACTACACATTATAACAGTATCCATATGATTATAAAGTTTAACCCGCGTTAACGTTAAGCCACCGCAGCTGCATCTTCTTAATAATGCCGCGCAGGTGTGGATTGAGGAAGAGACGTCGCCTGTGCAGTGCGACCTGATGCAGCGCCTGAACTGAGACTCAGGAAACAGAAATATTGCAAAATAATAATAATAGCGATACGAAATAACGTTATTACATTTCGTCTCGTCTCGTTTTGGTCAACGAAAATGAAGAGATACTTTAGTAGAGTTTTTATTTTGTAAACCACATTTAGTCCCGTTTTTATTCGTCAACAATATTGCGTTATATATTTGATTATAGTTTTCGTCACATGACCAACATTTACGTTGCGTCTCGTCTCGTTTCCGTCACGTGATAAAGGTTCGTTGACGACGATATTTAGTCATAATTTTCGTTGACGAAAGCAACATTACTCAGAAGTGTATAGGGATCTGTGTCTGTTCTTTTTGTTAAAAACTCAATAAATAAATCATATTTAAATAATAGCATACCTTGTCAAACATTCAGTAATCAAGTAATGACATATACAGTAATGTGATATTTTTGAAATCATGTAGTGATAGAGAAAGTATTAAAACCATACACAGTGTGGAAAACTCCATTACAGTAACAGTAATATTGTCTGATTTTACTATGATGTCACACAGTATCAGGGCCATTGTAGGTTTAAATACAGATCATACAATTAAACTTTTTATATTTGATGATTGCTTCATGTAAGTTTTGGACGTTGATCTCAGAAATTGTAAGTTTTTATGCACAGACTATTACCCACCTCCCCAGCTCTGTATTATTATTTCTTTACTCCATTAGACAAACGTGAATAAAAAGCTACTATTATTTAAATATTTCCAAAATATCTCATTTTGAAATTAAATGGCCTGTGTGAATAATCTCTAATTACATGGTATATAATTAGATTTTTGGTATTGATTTATCAACGTATAATGTTTCAACTGCTCAAGGTGAAGCAAGTTAGACTATTTGATAATTCTGTCTTTTTACAAATACTTATATAACGTAGTTTTATGTTTTTGTAAAACTCTAATGCAAATGCAAAGTAATATTAAATATCCAATAGGTAATGCAAAGAAACACTTACACTAATACTATGTAACTCTGAGTGTATATTCAATTATACTCATGCAAAGTAACATTTAGTGTAATATTAAATCATACTACTGCAAATCAACATTTTGTGTAATCTTAAGTAACTAATGCAAAGTAAATGTATGTGTCATAAGAAATTACACTTTGCAGAGTAACATTTAGTGTAATATTCAATAACACCAATGCAAAGTTAAGTTTTGCATAAACATTTAATAATAATAATGTAATGTGGCTAAAGCTGTCATATAACTAAGGCCAAGTAACTAGTACAATTTTTTCCTTATGAATATAATGGAAGAAATTAAATGTTAGTACAAGTGCGTATACATGAAAAACTGTTCTTAGGTACAATGAGCTGATGAAGTCACCACACAACATACAGCTTGGTCTATGAATACATTATTACCCACTCTTTGGTGTTCTAAAACTTGTAATAGGTAATGAATGTAAGTAATGTCTTGTTCAGTCACAGTGAGAAATGTGCCCTCTTACATTTCTGTAAAAACTGGATTGTTTATTGACATTCAGCGTCGGGCTAAATCTCTGATAGCGTTTGAGCGATAAATGGCACAGATCAACAGTTGGTGCTCAATTCATCAAAACCACCAATGGATGATAGGGAAAAATCTTGTACAAAATACAGACATCTTGATAAAAATCTGCATTGAAACAAAAATCTAACGAACGAGAATTGAATGTCTCAAAGCTCACCTACCTGATTTGAATGCGTCAATGAATCAGCTCACCTTCACAGAAATGATGTGCCTGATCAAAGTCTGGCTGTAAAATCTTCACCTGTGTTCAGCTTGTTCAGGGTTCTCTTTATCTGTCGCCGCCCACGTTAAGGACAGGACATTTAACAACAAATACATTCAAATGAAAGAATTGTTGTAGAAGAATTTTTGAAGCTTATGTACAGTAAAACAGAACTCAAAAAGAAAATCAAACTTTATGTAAGATTTTACACACTGACTTTTGTCTCCAGTCAGGTGAATATGGTTAATATTTAATCTGAGACTCATATCATTCAGATAACAAGTTCCTTTCACTTTCACCCTTACTGTGTGAATAGCTGCTGTTAAGTTCTATGCACAGTACTATCAGTAAAGTAAATGATTACCAGTAATATAACATAATAGATTACTAAATGAATGAATTGACCTGTACATCTCACTGTAGATCACACCATTTCACAGTGGGACGGAAAAACATAGAGTATTACAATCTTGAAATAGCATTTCACATAGAAGCACCTTAAGGTTGCAATTGCAGTCTGTTTATTCAGGTACAAGATACTGTATGTGATGTTCAGTTACTAAAATAACACCAACTGAAGGAAATGTGCAATTATTAGTAAAATATCAAGTAACAAGTAATGTGTGTGTGTGTGTGTGTGTGTGTGTGTGTGTGTGTGTGCGTGTGTGAGTGTGTATAGTAATTGTGTTTTTAATATCATAGAAAGATTGGAAAAATATGCACGAGAGGAGTTATCCTTAACTCACTTGTGGTTAACATTGTGAAAGGGTGTATTTTAACAAAACAGCAGCAGAAAACAAACTTTGAAAACAAATGAACTCAGAGTATAAATAAAAACTGGTAGGTGTTTCTTACGTCCAAACCCAACTCGAGCCCAACAAAGTTCAAATAAACTGAAGCACTGAGTTTATGTTATGCTGACACACAGTTGTTACCATAGTTACAGCTTGCCTGTTAACCCTTACCCAGCCAAAACTACATGAATGTTTGTCTCCTAGAAAGTTAAAAATCACCCTCAGTGTTACGTTCAAAGTGAAAACAAACCTCAGCATGTAACACACTTTTTTATTCCTTATTATCAACTATTTGTACACGGTATTTATTCATTTTTACAGAATATTTTTCACCAAAACAGTACAAGGTAAAGTTCAAATTGAAAGTTCTTCTTGGCCGTGGGAATATTCCTCACGTTCCTTCCTCTTTCCTCTCTAAATTCTCCCTCCTCTGGGTCATCCTGGTCAGCAGACCGTCTGCCTCTTCGCTCTGCAGCACTTTCTCTGTGTTCAGTTGCAGCTTCTCAAGGTCTTCCTTTCTCCTCTCCAGTTTCCACTGAGCAGTTAACAGCTTTTGTTTTTCTCTGAGGAGTTCTTCTGTTTTCTCTGTTGCCTTTTCTCTCTCACTCTCTGTTATTAACTTCTCCACTGACTGGATCTTCTCCTTGTTGTCCTCCCTCTCTCTCTCCACGTCTTCCAGATGCAGTTTGAACAGCTCCCTGTCGTTCTCCAGAAGCCTCCGGAGGCATAAAAACATGATGATTTTGTACACTTCATTGTCCAGCTCTTCATTCATAGCTAAATGAGAGAAGACAATTAGTATTATGATTATAACAAGAGGTAAACACACAGACATGATTTTTTTTAAAGAAAGTTTTACATGACACGGCACAAAAACTATAATTACTTTCTATTTACGGAGGTGCTAAACCCACGTAAAGCTTTTTCCAAGTCTAATGTTTTATTTTTAAGATCTGTCAAAAAAAGCTAAACATCTTTGCCTACACCTGTTCTTCATATTAATTTTAAAAAATGTGTACAGCACGTTTATGTTGGCCACTGTTATCTCAAAGCGTATCTACCAATTGTTTTCACCACTAAGACAGTTCAAGATCAAAGTCAATGAAGGATTTGGATTAGTTTACTACTACATTAATTTTCATTAATAATGATTTGGAATAGAGATAATACTTTGAACATGTTTTCATTTTCAAAGGCTGTAGGGAAAATTTGAATGAGTGAAATTTTAAGTTACCCAAACTATATGCCTCCTTCTCTATATTCTCCCTCCTCTCGGTCATCCTGGTCAGCAGACCGTCTGCCTCTTCGCTCTGCAGCACTTTCTCTGTGTTCAGCTGGAGCTTCTCAAGGTCTTCCTTTCTCCTCTCCAGTTTCCACTGAGCAGTTAACAGCTTTTGTTTTTCTCTGAGGAGTTCTTCTGTTTTCTCAGTTGCCTTTTCTCTCTCACTCTCTGTTATTAACTTCTCCACTGACTGGATCTTCTCCTTGTTGTCCTCTCTCTCTCTCTCCACGTCTTCCAGCTGCAGTTTGGACAGCTCCTTGTGGTTCTCCAGAAGCCTCCGGAGGCACAGAAACATGTTCATTTTGTACACTTCATTGTTCAGTTCTTCTTTTGTCTTCTCTATGTGTTGAGGTTTGGCCTTTATCTCATCTGAGTCCTGATTTTTTCCTTCTTTTGTAGAGGAATGTTGTGAAGTTGAATGAGAGAAGACAGTTATTCACGGTCATAAAACTAAATATAATGTTATTAATATTACCAAGCTTAACACTGGGTTGATGTTTTATACTGAAACATGCATTTAATGTAACCATCAACAAGCTGTAGCTTATGTATATGTTTCAAAATGAGACAAAGCCTATTTATTATTGAAACATCAAGTTCAACAATGTTTCCATGGTATCTGAAATGATGAAACCTGGGTTAGTATTCATTTTACTATGAATGAATCATGTTGCATATCACTGAAATTGACAGTAGTGGGACTTACGTTTCCATTTATACCTGGCAACAGCAAGAAATAAGGCCAATTCAGCCAAGGAAATTGACCACATGTGTTGAGGCAGTGTGGAAATGGATTGAACCAAATCAGCTGAAATGATAAGACAAAGAAAAATTCAGTGGTAACACCTTTTCAGTGATAAACAGTGACATCTGTTACGGAGAAATGTGCTTTGATTTATAATGGGCAATTGTGTAAAAAATTACACTTTCTGGGACCCACAATACAAAATGATGCTACGGACGGAACAAAAATCATCCTTGTTATCTATAATTCTCATAAGTCAACCTATAATCATGGGTTATATATTATGTATTAATACAGGAGGTTTCTAAATAACAACATTAAACATAATAAACTTTAAAAATCAAAGTCTTTGAGTTACCTCCACAACAGTAGAGTAGAAGGAAGAATACTGTGTCAAGGTCCAGGGCAGTGAAAGCAGGTTTAAAGAACAGTCTGTCCTTCTGGTTCTGCATTGTGTTGTTCTGTAAAATGGAAAAAACAAAAAAACAAAATGTAGATGTAATTCCCTGAAAAGAAAGAAAGGTTTGATAAAAGTGATATCTCTATTGACTTCAACAATCGCTCAGTGTTCAGTGGCTGTCTATCAGGGGCGATTTAGGGTCAGAGCTTTAGGGGTGCTGAGCACCCAATGAGCCACCACCCACCCTTTTTTCTCCCAAGAACAAAAATATGTCTATTGAAAAATAACTTTATCATTTTAACATTGATTCAACAAGCTCCAAAATCCAGATTTTCCCCCCTTTTTTACTTTAGCTTAACACTTTTCCATAGGTGTGATTGGCAAAGGCCAACTTAGCAGGAAAACATACGGCTCTCTTTACATTTATTTTGTACTGTTGTTTGCTTCAGCTAAGGAAGAAATACTTCGCCCCACATGTCCAAAATTCTTAGAACACAGTGTTTCCCCCAGTTGTAGCAGCGGTGCTCTGAGTCGGTAACCTTGAAACACTAGGGGGGTCCGGGGGCACCCCCCACCCCTCCCCCCAGAAGAACATTCTGAAAAATAACCCTTTAAAAGGTGACTACTGGTGAGATTTTTGAGAAAAAAAAAAATCATCTTCAGAATTTCAGAATCAGAATCTAAGACATGAGACAAAATAATGCAGAAGTTGACATTGCTGCTTGAAAATATGTGAACCTCTTGAACATTAGAGAACTTTTTTTATCACTATTTCCTTCATTATCATATATTTTTTATGGAAACAGAATCTGTTTCAGAAGTCAGTGGGCCGCATGACATGGAAGCTATTGAGAAAAAAAAATCAATCAATCAATCAATCAATCAATCAATCAATCAATCAATCAATCAATTCTGCGTATTAATATTCATATAAAATAGAGGAAGCACTTAAGTACAATAAAAATAGCTGTGTCTCATTCGTCCAGTTTACTTATACAAACTGCTGCTGGTTTGGAGTCACTGGGTCACATGACATGGAAGATATTGAAAAAAATGCATGACGCTCCCTAAATCAGTCTCCAAAGATTCAGCGCGCGACTCTGGAGGTGAGCTGACCGTCCTCCTGCTGCTGACACTAGGCGAACCTCAGTAAAGTCTCAGCTGGACCCGAGTATATCCGCCGAATATCCAACCTGAAACTAACTTCACCCTGGTTCGATGAGTCGCCTGTTACAGCCTTTGATGACGAGGATTTCAGTCACTCAACTTAAACGGTAGAAATTATACAAATGAGCAGTAATGACAATAATAATTGATTTCAAGATAACTTAGGGTGTAGTGCTTTCACTGTGTGCAACTTAAATTCACAACACTACAACTAAACGGATTGTCATTCTGCCTGTGTGCAGGTACAGAGGAGAAGTAGCGCATGAGTAGAGGATGATACCATTTGCTAAGCGGGCGTGTTTTCATTTTCGTCCTTAACATATACATTTTAAACCACAAACTATGGAGTATGTTTTGGACATAATTTAACCTTGTCAAAGACGGACACAAATTTTTGAATAACAACATTTCTTACTCCAAGTTTTAGGGGCTGAGTTGCTTTAAAAAATAATAGTAACTAAAATAATTTTATATAGTACAATTTAATATTTATCATCTTTTTTCAAGTAGTTAAATTCTTCAGTCCTGAGATTTGTTAAATCAGTGGTTTGTAAGATTGAAGAAACTATCAAGAGCAGTGCAGAAGTTTGAAACATCCAACCTAAAATATTTCCCCTCCCATCAGGTCGACATCTGAGCCCTTCCTCCCAAACACATATGCGCATTGCTTGACCACACCGACACAGACGGCCCTGTAGCTGTCACTGGTCAGCTGGGAAATATGTGTTAACAGCTAAAGACACAATTTAATAACTGTTAATTGTCGCAGTCATATAAACACAAGCAAAATAGCGTCACAAACGTACCTCAGTCTCAAAATGCTACTCAGTGTGACAGGTATTCCCTCCATCTATAGGTGTGTGTTTTGTGCTACTGATCAATCACGTTGCTGCTGGAGTGACTCTGTCCGTTAGCTCAGGTGTTATTTGCTTTGTGCTACTGAGTTAGCTGCTGGACGACGGGCAAAGAGGCTGCCTGGATGTGCTTATTAGAGGCCGACAACATCCACAGACTTTTGATTTTATTACTCAGAGTGTTTGATTCATTGAGTGCTCTCAGTGTGCTAAGAGATTTACTACATATATAACAAAAAATGCATCCAGAATAATTTACCAATGATAAATTACCAATGTCATGATGCAAAGTACTTTGACTGGAGTGAGTTTGTCATTACTGCAAGATGTTTGCAGCAGCAATGTGTCAGATACTTTTTTTTTTTATGAATAACACTAGAAATTTACACCTTTCTTAGGCAGGTGTTATTCCTCATTAACTGTTGCTACAGCAAAAGGGAAAAACAGATGTCTGAAATTACAGAATTACCTGAGGAGAATAAGAGAAGGTTTTTCAATATTTACACTTTGAGCACACGTATTGTATCATAATTGGCTAGTATATTCAAGATAACACAATGCACAATGCCTTTATAGAAGCATCAACAGTAGCAAGATGGTAAGAAACGACAGTAACATGCAGCACAGATCTTCAGTGGGATTCAAGCCTTCATGTTTATTCAGAGATAAAGCTGCTTGACCAGTTTCCTTTCTTTATGCTGCTTTTTATCCAAGAAGAGTTGCATTCATATGCAACTGTTTCTCATCCCTAAATGAACTGCTGTTAGGTTTTAACATATAAGGCACATTCATATTGAAAATGTACAAAAAGGTTCAGTGCAAAGTTATATTGTCTTTCCCTGTTTCCCTGCCTAGTTTGCACAACATTCGGTCTTACCTTTTGAAATTGTGGTTCTGTCAAGTTCTCATTGTCCTTCATCTGTTCTGTCAAAGTCGTCAGAGCTTTTTCTGATTCTTTCTCTTTGTCCTGTGACTTGATCGTGTCCTGGTCCATTTTCTCATCTTTTTGGAATCACAAAAGCACAGCAGCGATTTAAGTGAAACTTGAACCAGTAAATCATAACATGGCCAGAGATACAAACATAGTAGCAAGTCTTTCACCTGTAATTCCATTAAGAACGGAACAATACAACCAGATATCTTTCTACAAACAGTCCTGTAAGCCTACATTTCTTTAATAAAAATTTTTGTATCTAGTATGATCATCAAGAGCTGCGACTTACCATTCCACGTGGGAATGAGGGCAAGAGCCGCCAGTAAGATGGAACACTTCATGATGACATGGGAGGCAGGACTGGATAACACAGAGTCAGCAAACAACACGGCTGTCAGAGTGACTTCATAAGAACAAAACATTTATGCTGAAATCCAGGCAGACTGTTTTTTTGTAGCAGTGCTGCATGTTGTGCAACTTCAGTAGAATAAACAGTTTAATATAACTGAATTATTGAAAAGCGTACGTACCTGCAGTTTGTGTCAAAGTTTCCTCCTGTCAGAGAAGCATGCAGTAACCTGCTGATCAAAGTCCTCCAATAAGAGAAGTCGTACTCTGATCCTGTTCAGCTGTTATCACTAAGGTGTGTTCACTGTCTGATTTTCCCGCCTTCCTGCTGTAGCTTTAACACACTGTATGTAAAGACTTTAAACAAAACAAACTGTTGATCACACATTACTCCAGTTTATCTTCTCTCTATTTGCTCCCTGTCACTTTAAGGACTGATTTAACATTTTTACTCGTGATGGTGCATGATCAAAAATGGGGTGTGCCCTTGTTTTATGTATTTTCTTCACAGTATATATAACTTAATTGTGAGATGTATATGTGTTCTTATTACTCACCTCAGCATTTTCCCTCTTGTAAAGTACTGTAGTTTTTTTTTTTTTTTTTTAACTTCAGTTATTTTGTAATGACCTATTTGAGGAGAACAAAGTTGTGATTAATTGGGATTGAGATTAATGTTTATGTAGCAGTAATTCATTATTCTAAAAAAAAAAAAACAATTCCCCAAAACATTATTGAAAGCAGCTAAAATAATTTTAAATAGTACAATTTAATGTTCATTATCTTTTTCAGTAGTAAAATTGTTTAAACCCGAGATTTGTTAAATCAGCGGTTTGTAAGATTCTGTAAACCATCAAGAGCAGTGCAGAAGTTTGAAATATTCAACCCCAAATATTCCCCTCCCATCAGGTCTACATCTGAGCCCTTCCTCCAAAACACATATGTGCATTGCTTGACCACACTGACACAGACGGCCCTGTAGCTGTCGCTGGTCAGCTGGGAAATATGTGTTAACAGCTTTGATAAAGACATCGTTATAAACTGATCATTGTAGCAGTCACATAAACATCAAAAGGCTACGCAGTGTGACAGGTATTCCCTACTTCTGCAGGTGTGTGTTTTGTGCTACTGATCAATCACGTTGCTGCTGGAGGGACTGTGTTCTTTTAGGCTTGCTTTGTGCTTGAGTGCTTGATTTATTGAGTGCTCTCAGTATGTTAAGAGATTAACTACATATATAACAAAAAATGAAAAAACTTACCAACTCATGCTCTAATTGATGTCATTATCATCATTATTAAAATTACTATCATCATTATCATTATTATCATCATTATCATTATTACTATCGTTATCATTATCAATCATTCATCATACTGAACAAACATATGATAGTAAATATGCACAAAAACTAAAACCAATGTCATAATGCAAAGAGTGAGTTTGTCAGTCCTGCAAGATGCTTGCAGCAGCAGTGTGTCAGATACATATGCTGTAAATTTACACCTTTCTTAAGCTGGTGTTATTCCTCATTAACTGTTGCTTTAGTGAAAAGAAAAGACAGATGTCTGAAATAAGAGAAGTAACTGAGGAGAATAAGAAAATGCTCTTCAATATTTACACTTTGAGCACACGTATTGTATCATAACTTGGCTAATATATTCAAGATAACATAAATGACTATTCCAGTTATGTTTTTGCACAACTCCTTTATCGAAGCTTTGTAAGTAGAGAGTTGACAACAAGCATGAGATGCTGCACAGATCCTCAGTGGGATTCAAGCCGTCATGTTTATTCAAAGATAAAGTTGCTTGACCAGTTTTCTTTGTTTATTCAGCTTTTTATCCAAGAAGAGTTACATTCATATGCAACTGTCTCTCATCCTGAAATCAACTGCTGTTTGGTTTTAACATATAATAAGGTACATTCGTACTGAAAATGTGCAAAATGTTCATTGCAAAGTTATACTGTATTTCCTTATTTCAGTTTCTACCTAGTTTGTGCAACACTGAGTCTTACCTTTTGAAATTGTGGTTGGGGTTGCACTGTCAAGTTCTCAGTGTCCTTCATTTGTTATGTCAAAATAGTCAGTAGTCTTTCTCTTTGTCCTGGGACTTGATCGTGTCCTGGTCCATTTTCTCATCTTTTCGGAATCACAAAAGCACAGCAGCATTATTAGTAAAACTAAAAGCAGTGAATCCTTATATGGCCAAGAAAAAAAACATAGTGGCAAGTAGGGCTGCAGCAATTAGTCTACGTCATCGATTACATAGACAATAAAAATGCGTCGACACAACGTTTTTATTATTGTTATCATTATTATTATTGGTTGTTGTTGTTCTTTCCTAAAAAGATTTGAGCTGGAGCAAACAGCTTTAGCACCGCTACTGGAATGCTCACCACAGTGTAGCATAAAAGAAGAAGAAGACAGTTCCACAGAAGAAGCAGCAGCAGCAGCAGCAGAAGAAGAATATGAATGATGGTGGAGCATGTTGAGGAGAGCAGGAAAGTGAGACCAAAAACCAAAGTGTGAACATTTTGAAAATAAAACTGCATCATGTGACGTGCAAACTTTGTCAAAACCAGCTGTCATTTCATGGCAGCACAACAGCCAGGCATGAGCACCTGAAACGTAAGCACCCTTCAGCTATGGTGGCAGACGGGTAAGTTCACGAGTTGAACTGATAAAAGTTATTTGTCTTAGTTATTACTTGTCAGGCTTGGCAGAAACTGAGGACTCAGATGCAGGAAGGCAGTAGTACAGACAGGCTTTATTTTAGATACAGTTTCTCTGTAGACAGAGTGATAACAGAACAGGCTGTGAAACACTATAGGTCCAACGGACCACTCAAACAAAACAACAAGAACAAAGGAAGCTCCCGTAGGAGTAAAAAAGAGATGACTACACTGATCTTAGGAAACTAGAAGTTTATATAAAAATTACTTGAACTGAAAATCGCTCCCGGAGGAGGAAG
>CAEMYA010000654.1:6994-20143 GCA_903131615.1 Diplodus sargus | reverse complement strand
TGGAGGAGAAAGAGAGAGGGGGGGAGGAGAGGGGGAGAGAAGACAAAGTCATGAGAGTGAAGGCTTGGTAATAAAGACACATGACAAACTGCTCATTTCTTATATTTGATCCAGTCAAACAGAATAAGTTGTGCTGCTGCTGCTGCTCTCATAAATCACTCAGTATCAGACCATCAGACACATCATTCAAGTGGAAATGCAACTGAAAAGCTTCACTGATGAAGATTATTGACGACATCTTCACGTGTGTTTCATAATGTGTGACAGTGAATAACTCGTCCCTGTGATGATTTTCTTCTGTTCAAACTGACAGAGCTGAAACACTCATGTGAACACAGTTCAAACCTTTGTCATCTGTCTCTTTCACTTCCTTTTAACCACGAGTGAAATAAATGAAGCGTGAAGACAAAGATAAGCTGCATTTACTGATAAAATCATATTTGTGTTTAAAAATCAACTTTTACATCTAAAAAACATTTAAACGTTCAGAAAAAAACACTGCAAAAAAAATTAAACAGCTGAAGTTGGTTGTTTTGAGCATTAGAGGTTTTACTTCACGGACAATATTAAACGTTTTAAAGCAAACAGCAATTTAAAGTGATCACATAAAAGAAGAACAGAAAATTAGAAAAGAGATGAGATACTCTTTGCCTCTTCAAATTAATTGATAAGCAATTACAAAACAATATGGATTTCCTCAGAATTTGATCAACTTCATGAAATAATAATCAACAACATACAAAGACTGAACTTGATCGAAATCTCAATAAATACTTGATAAAAGTTATATTTGCCATTTGTTGTATAAAATAAAAATCTCTGGTACTTACAGTCAACGATGAGTTTGCTTCCTCCACCAAAACTGTACCACAGTGATACAAACTCATTAAGTGGTCGTACAAAAACCTCCTGCACTGTGAACAAGCATCTATCCTCTGAAAACACTCTCTGCTTTTCATAATAGTACAAAAAAAATTATATTCCTTGAATCTACAAACATTTTTCAATATTATGGATGGAAAATATTCAATAAATATGAACATTTTCATTCATTTTTATTGACTTTTCTACTCCTGACAGAAAAACGATCACAGTCTCCATAAAACAACGTCAATTTTTTACAATTTTACATCAAATTATACATGCTTAAATTTACATGATGCTCTTTTAATAATCATAATTTACTAATAACTCATATTAAACAGATATTAAATATACCATTCATGTCCAGTAAACCCTGTGAGTGAATGAAAGGCAAACAAACAGACATATCATACCAACCACAGTGGACACAAACTCATCCTTAAATCCTCGAATGCACTTCTAATATAAATATGTTCCTCTGTTCCATTAAGATCATAGATGGTGTAAATCCAAGCAGTGTTTCTCCTCATGTTGTGTCCCACGTTGCCTTCAGTGTGCTGAGAGCAGAGAAATCATTTCCATAGAGAGGAGGCTTTGCATGGTCAGCTGATCCTCCAGTGAACTGAGAAGGTTTATAGTCCTGTGAGTTCAACACTGCAGGACTCACATCTGTCAGTCAACACAGCAGAAAGCACAACCAGCATGACTCTCATCACCATCCTCATCTGGACGCTGGCCTGCTGCTGTTTTACAGGTTGGTTCACTCAGCAACATTTCAGACATGATGTGCTGCCTTTTCTCTCATTGATTTCTGCTGACAAATCAATGATTTGTTTCTGTGTGCAGGATGCAGCGGTCAGGTGACTGTGACTCAGCCTCCAGTAGTGACATTTACTCCAGGATCCACTGTCACTCTCACCTGTAACACCAACCGAGCTGTTTACAGTAATAATTATCTCTTCTGGTATCAACAAAAAGCCGGACAGACTCCGAAGCTCCTAATAAGACATGCAAGCACACGTGTATCGGGAACACCAGCTCGGTTTAGTGGCAGTGGAAGCAGCTCTGCCTTCACTTTGACCATCAGTGGAGTTCAAACTGAAGATGCAGCAGTTTATCACTGTCAGAGTTACCACAGTGCTTATGTGTTCACACAGTGATTTGTCGTCATACAAAAACCTCCCTCAGTCAGACTGCAGAGACTCTGAGCTGTTACAGCAGGAAGTGACTGCAGCTGCTGAAGAGGAAGAGACTCTGACACAGACCACTGAACACAGAGCTGACAGGAACCTCACCAAGCACACAATACACATTCACACTAAATTCACACCAAAAGATTCATCAGATATAGTCTTGAACATTTACTGACATCACATCATGTTCTGATCAACTGTCTGTCAGAAATAGAGAAAAAGTTTCCTGATCACATATTCACAAAATAGACTGTTCATGTGTGTTTTTTGATTCAAGACAAAAACACATTCTTTACTTTCCTATGTTACAAATTAACTGATAAGCTACTTATGATAAATAAAAAAAGTATTTCCATTAATGTTGACATGATAAATCCAAAGTTTCAGTTGAAGTTAAAGAAAGACCAAACTCTTCATGTAGTTTTTTTCATCAGTTGAAGCTTTATTGGCAGAAACATGAATCATCATCATGACAGTTATTAAGCACACTCACATCAAGCTGCTGAGCTACACACATCACTCTCTAAGTTGTTGCTGTCCAACACTTTACAGCAGTGTTGTTCTCTGTCACACAAAGCTTTAGTTTCCTCTACAAACATTCAAACTCAGACTGATCAGAGCAGCAGGTGTGTTCCTCCTGCTCCCCCCACACACAGCTCCTGTCCTGGGCTTCAGCCGGCCCCTCTAGGCCTCACACTGGCTCCTGCGGAGGGACTGGATCTGGCTGTGGTCATGATGGAGGACTCTGCAGGTGTACAGCTCTCCTTCCATCCAGCGCTCCCGGCTCAGGCTCAGGGTGCTGCTGCTGCTGTAGCGTCCGCTCCTCTCCTCCTCCGAGCTGCTCAGGACCCCCTCTGTCACCTCCGTACCGTCCACCTCCCAGCGCACCGCGGCTCCCTGAGGAGAGTAGCCGGTCAGCAGGCAGGCCAGCGTGGCCGAGCCCCCGGAGAGCTGCTCAGAGGAGGGGGGAAGCAGAGAGACGGAGGGCCTGACCATGGGGCCAGCTGGAGGGGAGAGAGGAGACACACAAGGAGCAGATTAACTTCCAGTGCAGGACAGACAGCTGGACATGAGACACTGATGAGACATGACAGAGGTTTAACACTGCTGTGGATGAGCTGTGTGCATGATACTGTGATCAGACAGAGGAGAGGAGCTGACACATGGAGGAAATGAGGGTTTAAGAAATAAAACAAAACAGTTAAAGTTGATGTTATTTTGACATTTAAAACAATTCATCTTCTACTGACACTCAACATAAATCACTAAGAATAAGACAATAATGTGCCTCATTACTTTGCCATTTGAAAATGTTACTTTTGTTAATTTAATCTTCATTCCTGCTTTATATTGTTCAACAATAAATAATTCAACCCTTCAAGGACTTTATTGTTTAAAAATATAACATCTGTATACAGTTAAAGACTTTAACATCTGTTTGTTTCACTTCCTTTTCATTACTTTAAACTAACGAGCTGTGAACACAAACCACATCTTTACTGGATGTTCATAAAAAATCCTCACTTATTTATTTATAAATGCTACGGCATCAACGTTAGATTTTATTCCAAACGATTGTTCAATTTTAGAAATTAAAAATGAAGAACATATTTTCTTTCTTCTTTTTAAAAATAAAAATAGAAAAGAGCAGGTATTTGTCAAATACTATACAACATTATCTATAATACTGATAGAATATTAATCTTTGCACAAAGGTTTAAAAACTGTGTTTTTACACCAGCTCAATGAATAGCAAAACTTATCTACAAAATGTAAATTATTCAGAATAAATCATATTTTTCATCACATTCTGACGCAAAACTTTGTCTAATATTTTTAATGTGCAGAATTTATAAAATCTCTGGTACTTACAGTGAATGATGAGTTTGGTTCCTCCACCAAAAGTCCACCACAGTGATACAAACTCATTAAGTGGCCGTACAAAAACCTCCTGCACTGTGAACAAGCATCTATTCACTGAAAACACTCTCTGCTTTTTATAATAACACACAAATATTTATATTTCTTGAATCTACAAAGATTGCTCAATGTTATAGATTGAAAGTATTGAATGAATATGAATAATTTCTTTCATTTTTCTTGACTTTTCTACTCCTGACAGAGAAATGATCACAGTCTCCTTCAAACAAAGTCATTTTTGACAATTTTATATCAATTTATATGTGCTTAAATCAACATGATGCTTTTATATTGATCATAATTTACTGATAACTAATATTAAACAGAAATGAAACATATTATTATCTACTTTTAACCCTGTGAGTAAATGAAAGGCAGACAAACAGACATATCATACCAACCACAGTGGACACAAACTCATCCTTAAATCCTCGACTGCACTTCTAATATAAATATGTTCCTCTGTTTCATTAAGATCATAGATGGTGTAAATCCAAGCAGTGTTTCTCCTCATGTTGTGTCCCACGTTGCCTTCAGTGTGCTGAGAGCAGAGAAATCATTTCCATAGAGAGGAGGCTTTGCATGGTCAGCTGATCCTCCAGTGAACTGAGAAGGTTTATATTCCTGTGAGTTCAACACTGCAGGACTCACATCTGTCAGTCAACACAGCAGAAAGCACAACCAGCATGACTCTCATCACCATCCTCATCTGGACGCTGGCCTGCTGCTGTTTTACAGGTTGGTTCACTCAGCAACATTTCAGACATGATGTGCTGCCTTTTCTCTCATTGATTTCTGCTGATAAATCAATGATTTTTTTTTGTGTGCAGGATGCAGCAGTCAGGTGACTGTGACTCAGCCTCCAGTAGTGACATTTACTCCAGGATCCACCGTCACTCTCACCTGTAACACCAACAAAGCTGTTTACAGAAACAGCAATGGTGATTATATCTTCTGGTATCAACAGAAATCTGGACAGCCTCCGAAGCTCCTAATAAGATTTGTGAGCACACGTGAATCAGGAACACCAGCTCGGTTTAGTGGCAGTGGAAGCAGCTCTGCCTTCACTTTGACCATCAGTGGAGTTCAGACTGAAGATGCAGCAGTTTATTACTGTCAGAGTTACCACAGTGGTGGAGTGTTCACACAGTGATTTGTGGCCGTACAAAAACCTCCCTCAGTCAGACTGCAGAGACTCTGAGCTGTTACAGCAGGAACCGTCTGCAGCTGCTGAAGAGGAAGAGACTCTGACACAGACCACTGAACACAGAGCTGACAGGAACCTCACCAAGCACACAATACACATTCATACAAATTGTTACGACCCCCAGCTCGTTGGGGAAAGGGGAGATAACATAAATAACCGGATGGAATAGGTTAAGCAAAATTAAATTGTTTTATTAATAAGGAAGGTAAATTTCACACAAATCAACCCGGATAAACACTGCATGAAAAGTGGGATTTTCGTCCCTGTAAACGCCTGAAAAATCTCCCTAATTTTCGGGAGTTAACGACAATTTACAGCCTGCAAACGCCACGTTCGCTGTGCCACAAATTGTCGGAAACGAACCATGACGTCAGTGGAGCTCCCGGAGTTGCGAACGCCTCTAATTTGCATAGGAATAGCAGCGAAACCACGCCTGGCCAGAGAATGTGTGGGCTGGCTTGAAAATTCTCACTCAGTATTGGATGAAACCACTACTTTTAAACACGAAAAATCATTTGTGATTGGTTGGCAGATCTGTCACTATCGGTCACCCTGGGTCATTATAAATGTAAACCCCACCCCCATATATATATATATATATATATTTATTTATAATTTATAACATCCCCAAATTTTCTTTAACAGTCATTTTGTTAACAGCTATGAAAACTGTGACCACAAATCTTAAAACCTACATTAAACATTTTCAGAAGACGCTCACCTGCTTTCTTGCTGAGTGATATCACTCTCATATCTGTCCAACAGCATGAAGACTAGAAGCAGGAGGGAAACTTTATTACATTGGCTTTGTGTTAATGTAAGAAAGTAAGCCCACCAGCACCTTTAAAGCTAAACATTAGTTTATATGAAAAGTAAAGTTGAAAACAGATGGTTTTAGTGTACAGGGGTATATACCAAAAATATTTCTTGTCCAGAAACAATATTTTTGGAGAATCTCATTAGAGTTTGAACTGAATAGGCCTCTTGGATAAGAGCTGAGACGTCTTCAAGTAACTGAAACAAGTCCAGTTGTCCAAACTGACTGTTGTGGATTAATGAGACTAAACGAGTCGGGATCGAGTCTGTTCCGGTCTGAGGAGATCCGGAGACGCGCGGACAACAAAGTGCAATCGGAATCTGTGGATGTTCGTGTGTAGCTAGCTGCTAGCCGCTAGGCCACCCCCACGGCCCACCTCCCGAGTCGACGGACCGGATGCACCGGCACGTCCACAACTGGACTCAGGGTAGATAATGTCAGGCATGCTTTTTCGCGAACATTGTCGTCACGTTTGCTTTGTGTCTGGTGCAGGAAGAAACGGTAAAAATGGGCCTTTGTCACGAAAGTGTCCGCAGCAGCCCGTTTGGTTGCTGAGGAACAGGAAATTGTGTGAGGTATGCCGGCAGTGATACAGACAGCGTCAGAGATAGCGAGTTTTGAAAGTTGAGAGATTTGTGACATATAACGTGTTTTGAGTGTATAGTTAGTGTGTAATGTAGTGTTTGGTGTAGTGTGTTTATCAAATCAAATCATCAAATCAACTTTATTTGTAAAGCACTTTTCATACAACGGCATGTAGCACAAAGTGCTTTACACAAGAAAGATAAAACAATATAAAAGAAAGCCCCTCCCTCCCACCTTCCATACTATATACACGCACATAGAGTTCTCAACGGGCCTGAAAATTACAACCCGACCCGACCCGGCCCGCGGATTTTAAGCCCGAACCCGACGCAGCCCGACACACCAGCCTGAATTGTCTGCCCGAACCTGGCCCGAACCCGACCCCCCGCGTGCCTGCATTGTTTTCCTCATACACCCGTTATCATGATCAGACAGACAGCAGACAGAGAGGTGACGCGACCCGGTCCCGCTGCAAAGAAGACACCGCGCTTCGACCAGTAGGAAAATATATTCGGAGAGACAGAAACAGGCGATTTCCCTACTCCTCGAAAAGCAAGGGTGAATTCGCCTGTACCAAGTTTACTTTTAGCCAATTCCATCTTCTCCAGCCAGGCTATAGGGGCGAGTACGTCACGCAGCGGCGTCAGTTCTGCGTCTGCCCCTCCTCATGAAGCAGCAGCCAGACTCACTCTTCACCACACGGGAACAGCGATGATTCACAACAAACAATATAATAATTTAGTAACCTGCAAGAAATGTGTTTTATGAAATGTGTTCTATAAAAAAGGAAGCCCGACCCGGCTCATTTGCACACACACGCACACACACACACACACCTACACACACACACACACTCTTGCTACTGGCAATACGGAGACATGGCAAGGCACTGAGGATTGAGGAAACGCCACCTTTGGGGCCGTCCACACCGGGAGGACTCACAGTCTGTGTCACGGGGGCACTAGTGACCAGGCCCCCCAACCCTGACAGACAAACAGCTGGCCAGGCCGAAGGGACACAAGGACAGGGCCCCAGCAGCAACTCAGACATAGCTCCCAGTGTGGAGGACCCCCCTGAGGAAACTCTGGATTTTAAACCTTAAAAAATAATAAAAAGTTTAGTTTGTAGTGTAGTCTTTTTTTGTGTTGTGAGTCAAAACAAGGGGGAGACTGCTGATTGTGGAAAAGGCAGGAATGAGCTGAGGAGCCTGAGGCATTGTCTGCATTTAAATGTAAATAGTTACACATAACTTTGTAAATTTCAAAAACTTATGCACAAATTTAGCAAACAACAATTTATATTTGCATTATAACTAATGCGACTGGTTCATTAAACATATTTGTGGTTTTCACAGTAAAAAATCTAACTTTTTCCTACTCTGATTTTATGTTGTTTTGTGATTTTAGGTCCATAGTGTTACTATAGTATGTCAAAATGAAAAACAACTGTACAGTCACGTAAATAGTTTTTAAGGTGAAATATAATGGTATAATCAAAAGTAGTCAAAAACAGCCAATTATATACCTGATGTCCCACCTTCAAACACAACCTCATTTGGCCATCCATGAAAAAGCTACTTAACCTCCAATTTTTCTATAGGAATACATGCTTCCTACGGGCAATGCACTAGTTTGTTGAAAAAAGCCAAACACTGAAACAGAAACTGACAGACAGGAGCAGGCAACATGAGCAAACAACTGAACAAAGACTGAACGGAAAACTAAACTTTATACAAAACAAACTGATGATATAATGAGGTGCAGGTGGAGAAGCTCAGATGAGGAGACTGAGGTGATGAAGCAGGAGAACAGGAAAGGAGCTGATTGGCTGGTGGAAACACTGGGAATAGGGCGGGGCTAACGAGACTGAAGCAGGACAGGTGAGGAGGGAGAAGCAGGCCGGGGAGGAGCACAGGAACACAGGAGGGAAACATAGTGCAGGCAGACCACAAACATCCAGAAAACACAATAAAAGCAGACAGAAATGTCAGAACCACAACAGCTTTAGAGGAGCTGATGGTCACATTTACTTGTCTATAGGGACATGCCAGCTGTTTTCACATACTATCAGTATCAGCTGAGCTAAAACTCGATTAAGATAAACTTCCTCTTACACCATCAGCTTACTGACTGAGGACAGGACTCAGGCTTTCTCTTGTTGTATTTAAGGGATGATGATATTTTTCAGATGCATCTTGACCTGGAGAAACAAATGATATTTATTGTTTTTTCTCTCTTATATCCTGTCCATCAATATGCTATCAGAAGCCACAATTAGTTAGCCAGAAATCTCAACAACAGGACTGAGGGAATTAGTGAGTACATTCAAAATCAGTCATTAATCATGTCAGTTCACAGTGAGGTCAGTGTTGATGAAGTGTGCCAGCAGGGGGTGATATAGACCTGTTAATGAGGACAAAGTCATGTGAGATCATATAGATGTGAAATGCAGGATGTTTAAAATGAGAAGAAGAAATGTAAAACAGTTCCAGATGGACTTTAAACTGTCACATGATCCTCAAGATGATGAGCTGTCACTCCACCTCACCTCCTCTGTTTCTGTTCCACATGAACAGGTGTGTGTTTGCCTTCTTGAAAGTCTTTTGCATGATTTTAATGCACCGCTGCACCCAAGAGTTTAAAATCTTATGTCACGGAGAGTCTGAACTGTTTCCATGCACTCACAGTGAAAATTGCAGCAACATGATGTCGACAGTAATTCTGATTGTCATGTTGGGTTTTCTGAGTCAGGGTGAGAGAGTTAGAAAATGTTTGGTGCAAATTCAGTTGGTTCCTTCCACATTATGTTTTGTGTAACTTTGTCATTTCTCATTTCAGAGTCTTCTGCCAACAAGTTTCTGACTCAGGCTGACAAATCCAAGTCTGTAAGTCTTGGAGGGACTGTGACCATCAGCGCCACAGGGAGTTCGGACATTGATGATGATCTCAGTTGGTACCTTCAGAAACCTGGACAGGCTCCCAAACTTCTTATATATGATGTATCAACTCTAAACTCTGGAACTCCGTCTCGATTCAGTGGCAGTAGATCTGGTTCTGGCTACACTCTGACCATCAGTGGTGTTCAGGCTGAAGATGCTGGAGATTACTACTGTATGGGTGTACACAGTGGCCCAGTGTTCACACAGTGATTCAGAGCCGTACAAAAACCTCCTCCAGTCTGACTGAAGTGAAAACGGCCTGCTGCAGGTGCAGAGGGTTGGTGAAGAGACTGTGATGAGGAGAACTGGTCCAGTGAACACAAGAGTCATCAAGCAGAACCACAATGAATCTAAATAAAACTGAAACTAACTCAATTTAGACTTTTCAATGTTATAGATTGAAAATATTGAATGAGTACGGAAAACTTCTTTATTTTTTCTTGACTTTTCTACTCTTGAAAGAAAACCCATCACAGTCTCCTAGTGAGAACATTTTCTCACAATTTCATTTCAATTCATACATGCAAAATGATGCTTTTCTAATAATCATAATTTGCTGATAACTCATATTTAACAGATATCAAATATGTTATTCATCTACAATAAACCCTGTGAGTAATGAAAGGCAGACAGACAGACATATCATACCAACCACAGTGGACACAAACTCATCCTGAAATCCTCGACTGCACTTCTAATATAAATATGTTCCTCTGTTCCATTAAGATCATAGATGGTGTAAATCCAAGCAGTGTTTCTCCTGATGTTGTGTCCCACGTTGCCTTCAGTGTGCTGAGAGCAGAGAAATCATTTCCATAGAGAGGAGGCTTTGCATGGTCAGCTGATCCTCCAGTGAACTGAGAAGGTTTATAGTCCTGTGAGTTCAACACTGCAGGACTCACATCTGTCAGTCAGCACAGCAGAAAGCACAACCAGCATGACTCTCATCACCATCCTCATCTGGACGCTGGCCTGCTGCTGTTTTACAGGTTGGTTCACTCAGCAACATTTCAGACATGATGTGCTGCCTTTTCTCTCATTGATTTCTGCTGATAAATCAATGATTTGTTTCTGTGTGCAGGATGCAGCGGTCAGGTGACTGTGACTCAGCCTCCAGTAGTGACATCTGCTCCAGGATCCACTGTCGCTCTCACCTGTAACACCAACACAGCTGTTGTTAGAGACAGTGATGGTGATTGGATCTTTTGGTATCAACAGAAATCTGGACAGCCTCCAAAGCTCCTAATAAAATATGCGAGCACACGTGAATCAGGAACACCAGCTCGGTTTAGTGGCAGTGGAAGCAGCTCTGCCTTCACTTTGAGCATCAGTGGAGTTCAAACTGAAGATGCAGCAGTTTATTACTGTCAGAGTGTACACTATGGCCCAGTGTTCACACAGTGATTTGTCGTTGTACAAAAACCTCCCTCAGTCAGACTGCAGAGACTCTGAGCTGTTACAGCAGGAAGCGACTGCAGCTGCTGAAGAGGAAGAGACTCTGACACAGACCACTGAACACAGAGCTGACAGGAACCTCACCAAGCACACACTAAAATCAATTCTTTAAGGAGAAAAAAATTGCAACAAATGTGAATCTTGTTTCCCATTTTACTGAATCATACTTTTCTTTTCATTACATGTTCAAGAGGGAGTCAAATGATCATTTATAGCTCAACATGTTCATTGTCTACACTTGAATAATGTAATACTAATAACTGAATACATTAAGCACACTCACATGTAGCTGCTGAGCTAATGAGGACACATTTTTATTTAAGATGATGTTTGTCAACAGACTTCAGTGAAATTTGTTCTTTTATTTAAAGGGTTTTTGTTAGAATATTAATTGATAAAGAAATATTCAAGATTTCCACCAACAAAATCACTGTATTACCACAAAACAGCACCCTAAACTTAACAGATTCATTTAGTAACTGTCACACAGGACACATACAAATCCCAATTTTATAAAAATGTGTCTGACATTATAGGAAAACACTGATGTCGCTAATGTCCAAGTGGCATTCTCCTTTGAATTGAATAATGACATGAATCAACTGTGCAAAATATAAACCCAACAACCACTACAATTTATCAAATAATTAAAAACACCCTAAGCTTTGTGTTATGTTCCATACAGACTCTTTAAAGAACACAGCAGCTCCATGGATATAAGTGAAACTGATTAAAACATTTAAACACCTCATGACTGAAATGAAATGAGATAAACTAACATAATGGAGTCTGGTTCTGTCCAAGATTGATATTGAAACAAATCCAAACCTGGTCTGTGTGAATGTGCAGTGGACTGATGGTTTTCTTTGGAACTTGAGACAAACATTTTCCGTCCTCACACAGCTACTTGTTTGACTATGAAGGTGGTGTTTTGAATGAGAGCTGTGCATCACTGCACCTACATCAGTTTAAGATGAACCACTGAGAAAGGTGTGTGCAGTCTCTCTGACAGTGAGATTAATCATAATGATGATGTTACTGACTCCTCTGCTGACCACGCTGCTGTTTGGACTTCAAGGTGAAAACTCCAGAGTTTCTTTTATCACCGTTATTGTAATACGTTAGACCCTGTGTATTAATATTTACATGCTTGTAGAAATACAATAACACCTCAGAGTTTTCTGAAGTATATTTAAACTTTGTTTTACCTCCAGGCTCAGGCGCCAGTCCATCTGTGACTCAGTCTCCTGCATCAAAGGCTGTTGCTGTGGGAGAGACAGTCTCTCTGAGCTGCACAGCCAGCAGAGGAGTTGATGATGATCTCAGTTGGTACCTGCTGAAACCTGGACAGCCTCCTAAACTGCTGTTTTACAAAATAAGCCGTAACTCTGGTGCTCCGAGTCATTTCAGCAGCAGCGGATCTGAACCTGAATTCACTCTGACCATCAGTGGAGTTCAGGCTGGAGATGTTGGAGATTACTACTGTATGGGTGTACACAGAGGCCCAGTGTTCACACAGTGATTCAGAGCCGTACAAAAACCTCCTTCAGTTTGACTGAATTAAAAACGGCCTGCTGCAGGTGCAGAGAGTTGGTGAAGAGACTGTGATGAGGAGAACTGGTCCAATGAGCACAAGAGTCATCAAGCAGAACTACAATGAACATAAATAAAACTGAAACTAACTCACATACATTTTTCCATACAGTTTTATACTTCAATCCTCTTCAGTAAATTCAATATTTTTAGATGTAAACTGATAAAGAGCAGTTATTCTTGGACTTTAACCTCTGATATAAAAAAAAGGTTTAGCAGTGTCTCTTTTAATAGCTGCATTAAATGACAATGAATGACAATTTCAGTTCATTACACTTTATGTAATAACTTAAATGATTTCATGTTCAAAATGTGATATTTTTTATTCACATGTCACAAAGTAGAACCATCTCCTGTTCTTTTATGTATAATAAAACATCTGTTATTATGCTGAGAATATGAAAAGAAGATATATGTCATGATGAATATAATAAAAGTAAGACAAAGACACTGACTCTTTATAATCCAAAGTTTTATTAAATGATGATTTAATCTTCAAAGTCTCTCTCTGAGATAAACTGATAATGTTCAGCAGTAGTTGAAAAGTAAAGAACATGAAGAAGAACAAGCAGAAGAT
>CAEMYA010000653.1:114307-153364 GCA_903131615.1 Diplodus sargus | reverse complement strand
TTAAGCTTGCGCGCTGTAAACAAACAGACAGTAGACGGAGAAACCGAACACAACAAGAAGAAGATGAAAATGGCGAGTGCAAGGAAACCAGAATCGTTTGTGTGGACTGGTAATGAGGTCGAACTGCTGCTGCGACTCACACTGAACTACAAGGCGAGTAAGTTGCAAGAAAGTTCAATATCTTCTGCAGCATGAACACGAGCATGTAGTCCGCCATTGTTGTTGTTGTTGTTATGAGACGTCGCGGGGTGGGGCGATTGCGTCATCGTTTTGGAAAGTATGCGGATTCGCCGTCCACATGAAAACGGGAGGGCTGCGTTTTTGGATTTCTCCACCCTGAGACCCGTTTTCGAAAAAGTGCGTTTTCAGGCACTGCGTTTTGAGGAGCCGTATGGACGGTCGGCTAAAACGATGCAATACGTGTGCGTTTTCGAAAAACGGCGTTGTCGTCTGGACGGGGCTTGAGAGTGACGTAGCAGGAAGGGCTCTCCAAGTAGGCGTTGACAGACGGAGCTCATTAGCATTTAAAGGTGCAGGCACAGAAACAGACTGCTCTGAATAGAGCTCTGTAGAGCGACTTTTAGACAGCTGGAATTCAGGACCACGCATGGGTTTGGGGCAATGCATATCGAATACAGAGTTTTTGGACTTCTGACAGCTGTGTGAAATTGATGAAAAACAGTATAATATGGGACCTTTAAAGGATAGATTCATATTCCTTCAAGTCTATCATACTGTAGCATAATACTCACATGACTGTACATACACTGATTTCGGGAATTGTTTCTCGCATCCCTGCTAATGATTCCATTCTAATGTTGGTAAACGGGGGGAAAAAATCCACAATCTTTGTTTTGTGAAAAAGATGCACTACAGTTCAGCATTGGAAGAATAAGCTGAAAATGGCTGATTTATCAGTCAACATTTTGAAGGCGTAATATGTAAGGATTGTACAGCTGTCAAATTCATGCTCAAAACAAATGGGGGGCAGCATATCACTGCCCTTGGCTAATTAGCTCAGTTAGCCATGCAGGTAGTGGTTTAAAACATTTGAAACGTAACATTCAGAACATTCTGACTGCAGCTGACTGGACTGAACTCCCTCTGATGGTCTGTCTGACAGGATGACCAGTGCCCGGATGTCTTTGGTCACAGTGAAGATGTATGCTGTTTGAGAATCATCAAGGTCATTCTTTGTGACTTGGTTTGGACAAAAAAAACATTGAAGTATTTCCATATTTGTAATAATTACTCATTTGATATAATGATCTTCTTGAGGGTGTAGCTCAGTATGAGATTAAATTGCTTTCTTAGATATCATTACACTTTATGTCAGAACAGGACTTGCTTTCCAGGATTCATGGTTTTGATTATGGATTTTTAGAATTAAAAAAAAACATCCAACAGAGATTATTTTGGAGAGTGCCTACAATGGCATTGGTTTGAATTCTATTCACACTGGCCCTCATTTATCAATCTTGCGTGAAAACGGGTGCAGATCTGTGCGCAGAATTGGTCTTACAAACGGAGCCCCCCTGGTGACATTGGATAAAAAAAAAAAAAGTGTGGCCACGCATTACTATCTCGTGGCCACGAGATAATAACGCATGGCCACGAGATAGTGATGCGTGGCTACACATTTTTTTTTTTTTTTAGATAGATAAGATAAGATAGTTAATGCGTGGCCACAACATAATAACGCCACGAGATAGTTAATGCGTGGCAACCAATGTCACCAGGGGGGCTCTGTAAAAATTAGCTTCATTTGTGATCAAAATATGACGATGAGGACCCAACGATTGGCCTTAAAAGTATATGTATATGTTATTACTGGTGTATTATGATTTTTTTCTTCCCTCACGTCATCCTTTACTTTGAAAAAAATAATGCGTGGCCACGCATTATTATCCCATGGCCACGCATTAACTATCTCGTGGCCACAAGATAATAACGCGTGGCCACGCATTAAATGCCACGAGATCTCGTGGCCACGCGTTATTATCTCGTGGCCAGGAGATAATAACTCCTGGCCACGAGATAATAACTCCTGGCCACGAGATAGTAATGCGTGGCCACGCATTATTTTTTTTTTAATTCAATGTCACCAGGTGGGCAGGACACACGTGTGATTTATGAAACATTCGTATCTGACCAATTCCAGCGTACGAATGATCGGGTCTTGATAAATGCGGTGGCTGAATTTGATCGTCATTAACATGTTACGCCCTTAAATATTCCTGGTTCGGAGGCCTCGCCCACTGAGGTCAAACATTGAGAAGAAACACTGGCAAGAAGAGAAACTTTTCCGAGATGGAGATCGGCATCCCGGCAGCGCCGGCACATCAAAGGTTCCATTCACTAATGCAATGTTGTGCAAAACTGAACAGGTCAAAATAATATGGCACACTTTCTCTGGGGTATACAGCAGAGTTCCCCCTGCTGGTCCGAGACGGAGCCACCTGCCCTTCAGCACCCTGAAGCAGCTCCACAATGACCCATGTGCGTGTGTGCGCACTATTGAATCTGCGCTCCTGCTCTGTAGCAGGTTTGCCAGCGGGGATATTAGGTATTCCGTTAACTAGTTGTCATGTTAGGCTATTTACATATTTTATTATCTATCAGTAAAAACGTAAAAAATAATCCATTTTGATCTGTTCTAAAAATGTGACTGCTTCTGCTTAATGACAGCTGAGGTTTGTTTAACAATTTTCAGTCTCAGCCAAATTTTGCTGTGCTGCACCGCAAATCCACACACTCAGATTTGCGTACACGAGCTCAGACCTGACGTGAGATCTGATCGTAGCTTCCGCTCACGTCCAAATTGATAAATGCCGAAGTTTGCGTGGAAATGGTCGTACGCACGGTTTTCTGCCGTACGTTCGTTTGATAAATGAGGGCCATGGTGTTCAAAGATTCTTTTAAAAATGTCAAAAACAAAACCAAATCACTTGCTAAAAAGCATCAGATGACTGACTGCTTATCACTGGGAAACCTTCACCCTCAAACAAAATGAGTGTGGGCCAATTAAATCTTTTTCCCTTGGAGATGAGAATGTGGTTAACAATGAAATGCTTGAGATGGTCATATCAAAGGATGTTTTCACAACTACTTGGGTTAAAGTTGATGGTGTCGAGCATAAAGCTGGACTTGTTGATTGCAGTACAATAGAAGAGGACATTCCTGTCAAATAAGAGATATACTTTTGGTTGAAGATGACATTTTCTGACAAACTATTTGTACTAACATTTTGATGACCTTTATCATTCATTCAAAATATTACAAAGGGACAAGTGGTTTATATTAAAAATGTCTGAGCTTAGATTTAACCAGCCGTTTAATATTCAAAGCTCAAGTTTCAGATGATGGGTTGTACATCATACTTGCATCCACAACGTTGTGTTCTGCAAACAAAACTGCAAAAGGTCTTTTTCCCCCATTCTGGACTAAAATGTGTAAATACCAGATGAAAGTGGATTTAAAAAAAATCTAGTTTTAATGTATTATATGTATAATCCATGTGTGAAATGGTGTTGCTGTAGAAGTTAGATATAATGATTGGTGTATTTTTTGTAACTCTGCTGTTGTTTTTCATCTCAGAGGAAAAGCAAACTGTGGAAAATCAAACTTTTTCCGGCATCCGCTGAGCGCTGATTTACTGTACGTACATTAAGTTCACGTAGAGGTCCATTAAGTGGCTAATGGGCTTTCGATTCCCTGGGAGATGAGCCGTGACAAATGAGGAGATGTCCTAATGGATGGACAACTTCAGCCAGTGAGCCAGAGGATTTGATGGAGGGGGACGGGACTCTCAGGCTCTGCTCCAGATCTGCTTCTTCAGCAGCAGTATTCTGTCTCCAAAGAGGAAGAGTTATTGCACAGAAATACAATCAGTTCTCCACTTAAACCTGACTGAGATCTCAGAACAAAAGCAACAGTTAAACTGGAAATGGACAACTTTATGCTTTAACATGTCATTAGGACTTTAGAGCCTCTGCTCACTTCTGTCATAATTTGAGCATTAATGTACATTTTATTATCAGTTGTTCATTTTTAAAATATGAGCTTTTTTTATGAAAATAAAATGTGGAACCACCTCCTCAGAGCAGGAGACAGGAGTGACAAGGGTGGCAATATAAAGTCCTAAATTGCAAGTAATGGGAAGTAGGGGGGACTTAAAATGTGTGGAGGACGAGGACCGCTTTACGTGGCCCCTGTAAGAGACTTAGCCTGGGAAATATAATTTGCAGATAAATTGGGGAAGGTGGAGAAATATGAAGAGCTGTTTTCACTAATCCCACTTCACCTTGAAGCCGCTCGACTTCTCTTTTCTCTCATTTTTTTAGCCACACTCGATGAGCTCAAATCCCACGGCTGGGAAATCAACTTCTTAACCGCGCTCTTGTGTGTGGACGAGAAAAGGGGAACGGAGCCAGAGGTTCCTCGCAGGAACAAAATCTGTCAGCGTAGAAAGGTCTGTGTTTTTGACAGGAGGGCTGGCTGTCCCCTGGCAATGCAGAGAGGACAGGTAATCCACAGCGAGACTGTCGGGTCTCCTTCGTGTTGCACAGGTGTCAGTGGCTGATATGACACAAAGTAATAGGCCTCTAACAGCCCATGTGGAGATGCAGTCAGGGCGGCTTTAGATAGCAGCAGATAAACCGCAGCTGCCTGGCATTAATGTCGACAGCGACAAAAGCAGAGCAAGTGTTCACTCATCTCCACTGTCATACGAGGTTTACAAATGGATACAAGTCACAATACATTAATAAATTCTTTCTTTGCTTGTTTATTTTCTAACTATCCACATTTGTCTGGAATCCCCCCTTCAGTGGGGGGCTTATATGAGGAACATTTTGTCATATGGATCCGGACACCAAGTATATGAATATTGCCATGAATGTACATCGTCAGTGACCAGAATGAAACAATGGATGGAAAAAGATCAAGAACTGTCATGGTAAGCAGGTGGTCACCACAATAATGACCTCAAAATCTATTGAACATTATCCCCACGTTTTCAAATTTTGATATTCTGCCATTTTCCAACTTTTTTATAATCTTGCCTTCCAAAATGTTTGATTTTCTCTTTTTGGTCCAAATATAGACCCTGGTCTACTCACTAGATTTGATTTTTTGAGATAGTAAGTTACAAATGGGATTCTTGGAACCTGCTTAAGGTTTTTCTATAAAGCTTATTTCGAGTTGAACATAAGCACACCACAGATTGACCTTAAGACCCGGTTCAAGTACAATCTAAGAACATTTTATAAACTCTCTGGTCATCTGAGCTGGGACTCAGGGTCTCTATTTCAATCCAAGACAATGAAGAATACCAGAAACCTTTGAGGGGCAGGTTTCCAGCCACGGGGGGTGACTACTGGATACAGAAAAGACCCAAGAAGATAATTTTCACATTTGTTTCCAAGCACCACAACCATTAAAGATAAAGACATGCAAAAAGACTATAATAGCATTTTATTAAATATCTATCTCAGTGACTTGACTCAGTTTCTACATATTTCATAATAATAGTTCCATGCTTAACAGGTAGAGCTCATGCATTACCCCCCCACACCCACAGGTCTTGCTATTTTTTTAATAGGGTAAATCAATAACTTAGTGCATGAACCCATTAGAAATGTAAGAGGCTCACCACCACCACCAACACAGAGACATGGAGGATCGGCATATGGTGGAGCGTCTTATCCCATTCACTCATTCGCTTTTACTCAAAGTCTATGGAAAAAAGTACATATCCCATGGAGACATAATTGGCCCGGCACCTCCAAAAACCCTGAGGGGCCCGAGCCTGGAGCCAGCTATGCTGAGACGGGTAACAGGTTTGCACGTGCTCAAAAGTTAAGACATATTTTCAGCTATTAAACAGAAGCAGGAAGATGCACATTCAATCAAATCACAGAAAGAAAAGAACTCCACCCACATTAAAGTAAATATGTTAAATATGCTCTGTGTGCGTTTGAGGCTGGAAGGTTTACATCCAGTGGGGCATTCACAGCGACAGGAAGAATTAAGAAAATAATTACAATTTAAAACTTTTTCAAAGTTAAAATGTACAGTTGCTATAGAGGAAACAGGTGATTTGGCTGTCGTCTTGTTTGGTTTGAAAGAGTAAGGACATCACACGGGAAACAGCACGTCACACATCGTCACAAACACACATCTAAAGAAGCTGGATACAGTGATAAAAAAAACAACGTCTGGGAGCGGAAAGTAACACAGAAAATAACTTGTTACAAAAGTCTGACGGATGCTGACATCATCTTTGGTGAGCTTTTACTGGCGGTGAAAGTAACTGAAGAGTTCACACCGACAACACGAGCAAGGTCTGGGTTCACTGGACTTACTGCATATAGATCACTGTAGGACAGATTCGCACTCTGACAGGTTTGCATAAGGGGTCGTTACTCTGATGTAGTGCAACAGGGCTCGTGTTGGGCGAGATGTTTTAGGGTGAGTTCACGCCTGACATGTGTGTTCAACCTATAAGTGTCAGCTGTTTTTTAATCAGGACGCCTAAAAGTTTCCCTAATGTTGGCGTCATCTAACGAGCAAATGACCCAAAACCACAAGTATCTATTGTGTTGTATTGTTATGAGATGGCACTATACGGAAGCTAAAGGTCAAACATCGTATTTGTGAGAACATTTTATTTCATTGAGTCTCATACTCACGTTGTCCAACACTGACACTTTGGCTTGTAGGACGTGTCGGCTGCCAGTATTTGACGCGTTGAGAATGAGACTCAAAAATCAGTGTTCTTACAAAAAGCACCTTTAAGAACAGGTGAAAACGTTTTTTTTTGTTTGGATACTTTGTCTAAGTTCCCTTTCCCCAATTAGGAATTCTACATTTGCCTATTTAAGGAGAATTTTCTCTTCTGATAGAAATATCTGGTGGACCAACTTTGTCACAAATGGACCACCACCACGGCTGAGGGCTGAGCTCTGGCTGTCATTCCTCTAATGGACACTATATGCTAGGTGTGTAGTACTTCATCGTGTGTAGGAATTCATCCTTTATCATTCTGGTTGAATTAATACATTTTGACCACTGGATGTCACAAGCTAAATTTAATGGAAGGCTTACTTCCAAAGATCTGTTACTGTCTACAGTCTGTGAGCATCCTCCCTTTGTATTCAAACCATTCAAAGCCTGTCTGACTCATCCATTACCATTTAATTAAAAATGTGTGCTTGGGATGTCTTTAACATAAAAAAAGGGAAATAAAAAAACAGGAAATATTAATATTCGATAAACCCAGATAGTAGGTTATTAAAAATGGCTACTGTTTTTGAAGATTTTTATAAACGGATTGCTAATCTGCTTCATCATTTAAAAGATTTTCAACCTATTTCCCAACTCTGCCACTCAATTATCCAAAGATGACAGCATAAATAACTGCCTTTTTCTCGATTTGCACAGCGTGAAAATGGGAACTTAAATTACAAAAAATATATAGAATATTGATCTGTATGTTTCCATATTGAATATTTGTGTACAAAAATAACACATTTATGTTTTGCTTGTGTAATTACCAACTACTCGGATAAGTGGTCTTAATGGCAATACTGAGAAATTCATGAAATGTGGCTATGTTACCTTTAAGGGTTAAATTTAAAAATCTTAAATCTAATCTTTTTGCATTAAAAACTTGAATCCACTCCACTGTACAAACATGATGGTGACTCTGTGGATATAAAGGCTCATTGTAATGTAAGTAATGACAACTAATAAAAACAGAATTATGAAGATCTTATTCCATTTCTACCCCTAAATCTCCCTAAATTCTACACACCGGACTTATCTTTGACTGACTGGTTTCTCAGCCTATGACAGTCAGCCGTGGTGGTCTCCCGGTTTCTTTTTCGCAGTGCAGCCTTTAAAGCGTCGGTTCAGACACAGGCTCAACTCCACTGGACTGATGCTCATTTGCAGTACAGAAGCTGTTTTGAACCGTGTAGGCAGTTCCAGTATACTTCGCTGGATCTAATCCAGAGTCTATAAAACTTCTTGTTTGTGGAGAGAAAATACATCAGAGGATGCTGGAGCAGCAGATGACTATCTTCTAATATCAGACTCAAGTCATTTTTCGACATCAGAGTGCGTATTTTTAACTTCAAATCAAAGAGAACGTCCCTGTGGCCTTAAATTTGCAGTCAAAGAAATGCAAGAGAGCAGATAAAAGACAGTTTTAGGAACTGCAGGAGTAAATTCTGGAGTCATCACGACACTGATAATCTGAGATCACAATACTGAACATGAAAACAAACCTTTTACTGTCCACTTCCTATGAATCTGGTATAATCCCACATGCAAAATTAATAGATCACTACTCTTATAGAAACGTTTAAACTAACAATGCTGTTTACAAGTTTCCATTCCCAAAGTCTGTTTTTACATTTCTCCTGTGTAAAAAGTTGCATAACTGACTGAATAATCATCTTTTAGTGGATGTCTAGTGCTGGCTGAGAGGAGGAGCGTGAGGCTTGAAAATGAAGGAGGAATGTTATTTCCGCGGGTCTGACATCCTCATTCTTCCCACCAACACAGTCCAGTCCACCACGATCCAAAGGGAAAGAATTCCTCCACAGAAACGCTTTCACAAAGTGAAGTCTGACACGTTTTCTCTCAAAGAACACCGGCACTGGCTCAGGTGGTGAGGGCAAACTGGTCCTGCTCTATAGGTTTCTTCACCCAGGCACCCAGCCCAGCCTTGTGGAAGGCTCTAAAGAGCGTCTGCTTGGAGCTGTGGTACTCCACTGCCGCCTGCTTGGCCTCGTGGTAGCTGCTGGGCCTCACTGTTCTGATCCGCAGGGTGGAGGAGAGCTGCAGGGACACGGACGCAAAAATGACATGGTGCTCAAATGTCCTGTTTGCCCACATTTAAGAAGCTGAACTGATAAAATATCTCCACGAGCCCAGATGAAGTTTTTAGTCTTATCTAACTTTATCATTAGGTACACTAGCACTCACTAACAGATTGAATTTACTTCCTTAACCTGTAGAGGGTATATCTCTAGAGTAAAGGTAACACGTGTGAGATGTCTGTAGTGGTGTAACCATATAGAGCGTATAGATCTCACTGGGTCTGAGTAAAATGAAAATAAGATATTTGACTTCCGCCTAATAAAATATTGCATCTTCAGAGCCAGTGGCGTGCACAGACTTTTTGAAGGGCAGGGGCGAAAAGAAGGGCACTTTAGCGCGTGTTTTGGCTCCCAAGAGGGCAGTTTATCATGTTTTAATCAGCCAAGGGGGCAGTTTAGTGTGTTTTGCCAATCAAGAGGGCACTTTGGCATGCTTTTTTTGGCTCCCAAGAGGGCACTTTAGCGCATGTTTTGGCTCCCAAGAGGGCAATTTATCATGTTTTAACCAGCCAAGGGGGCAGTTTAGTGTGTTTTGCCAACGAAGAGGGCACTTTGGCATGCTTTTTTTGGCTCCAAGAGGGCACTTTGGCATGCTTTTTTGGCTCCCAAGAGGGCACTTTAGCGCATGTTTTGGCTCCCAAGAGGGCAGTTTATCATGTTTTAACCAGCCAAGGAGGCAGTTTAGTGTTGTTTGCCAACCAAGAGGGCACTTTGGCACGCTTTTTTGGCTCCAAGAGGGCACTTTAGCGCATGTTTTGGCTCCCAAAAGGGCACTTTAGCTCATGTTTTAGCTCATGTTTGGCGACTCCGATTTTTTGGCGGGTGTGCAGCGAAACAGTGAAGCCCTGGACTCCCTGAAAACTGTTTACTGATGATCAAAATAAGTTGTGGTTGATTTAAAAGTCAACAGCAAATCAATGAATTGACTAATTGCTGCAGCTTAATTTGACATTTTGAAGCTGTTGTGAACCGTGATGGGCAGGTGATGGACAAGAAGAGCTTAATTTCAAAACCTCTGTTATCTTTCCTGGAATTAAATGTTCTAAATCATCACTCTAAAACGTTGTATCATTTACATCACATTCGTTTGGTGTTATACCTTGCTGTGCAGCCGCATCCAGCGGCTGTAGAGAGCGTGTTTGCACAGCCTTGAGGGTCGACCCAGGTCGTCTTTCCCCGTGGTGGCGTTGATCACCTCCAGGGCTGGGTCGCCCACCGTCCAGTTCACACTGAAGTTGGGGGCTTTTCCAGGTTGGCGAGCCTCTGCGTTGCTTATTCCTGCAGGGCATGAAAACATGCAGGCAAAAATATAATATCAAACAGTATAAAAAAAAAGCTCATCCCTTGAATCAGATTCTGCTTCACTTTTATACTGTTGTATACGTAGACAAAAAATTGCAAAAAAGATTGCCTTTAAGGACACTGGGATGACACATTAATATGCCTCTCTGCTGGTTTAGCAATGATGGTAAAAAACATTTTTCAAATCCAGTTTGGTGATTCATATAATGCAATGAACTAAAAAAAAAACATGTGAATTTTCCTGACAGGACACCATGATCCCTTCAACCTCCACTGTCAGAACCCTGCTTTTCACACTCATGGAGCCCCTACACAAACCCTGGCGTGCTTGAAAATGTCACATCTGTGCTGTCAGAGTCGAAAAGAAAAAAAAAAAAACAGGCGACAGATCAGTGGAAGTCAGTCACTTGTGAAAGAGCAGTGCATTTCTCACCGCTGAGCAGCGGCCTGTTCAAGCTGAAGGACGGCGGCAGGTCCTCGATCTCAGTAATCCTCTGGTACATCGCTCTGGAGAGGTGGTCAGCATGGTACAGGCTGCCCAGGATGATGCTGGAGAAGTAGATGGGTTCAGTGAAGTAGCTCATCAGACAGCCCTGGAACCCAACCACGTTCCACCTGAAGAAGGACGGAACAGATCTGCTTCAATCAGGCAAGAAAAACATATCTTATTTGTCAACAAGTGTGATGACTTCTGGTCCTCTAAGTCCTCTTTTTTGTAAAGCGGAGATGAAGAGACAAAACACTCTGGTTTCCCGCTAATTCCCCTGAAAATACAAACGCTGTTAGGGGCCTCCTGGAGCTTCATCAAGAAGCCTAATCAAAACTCCAATAGCCTAATGACACCTGAGAGCTGCAGCTGACGGACAGAAATGGAGTGATTGCGGCGTGACACTGGGATAATTCCCCCTCTTTACACATGCACATAATCATCAGGACTCCCGCTGGTTGGCTCAGAAACACCCTTTAACGCGACGAGAGGGTCTGCAGTGCTCGGTTTAATATTTTGACAGCTAGAGTGTGTGCTACAGATTATAGCCATGCTGATTCATTTACTCAGACTGCATATACTCATTGTGTGTTTCTCCTTCACTCATATTTTAAAAGGTGCATGGAATGAATGTATGGAAAACATACTCTTAGGTTATAAAGAGTGGCTGCAAGAGCAATGAGTGCACAGCCTGTTGACAGAGGTGTGTGTCATTAACATTTATATTAACAGTGTTTGCGCGGAGGCAGTGAAACAAACCTGGCGATCTTGTCGCTGCAGGACATGGTGAGCAGCCTCTCTCCCTGAAGAACCCCGTCCCACGTCTGGATGGTGTTACTGGAGCGGACCGGGATGGTTCCCTCGCCGGACTCGATCTTGGTGCGGAGCTGACCGCGGGCCTTTCTGTTCGGGTGTCGGTCTCCCTGATCTGAGACAGAAAGGAACACAAGCACAGACACTCTAAGGCTCTTACAGTCAAACATGCATTTCTAATGACAGTCAAATCTTCATCAGGCCACACTGAACACTTGAGTCATTATCCGCTCACCCTCCACTCCAGCCTCATGAGGAGAGAAGATGCGGGCGTCTCCACAGGGGGAGGTGCTGATGTACAGGTGAAACTGGACGTTTTCCTTCAGTCTGAATCCTTGTCTGTTGTCACATCGGGTGAAGATGGATCTGTGGTGGTCCTCCTCGTGGTTACTGGGGTCAGAAGTGACATTATAACAAACAGGATCAGAATTCACCGGATTCAACACATTTCAATTCTCCAGGCGTTTAACTTGATGTGTCTGATGTTAAAGGAGCTGTTTACCTGTTGTAAACTACAAGAAAGACACAGGGTGCCTCGCTGTGACTCACCTGAGGAAATGCTCCAGCTGGCAATACAGGTACCTGATGAGCGACCGCCGCGCCACAATCTCAGCGTGGCAGTCGTTGAGGGCCAGGCCTCTGTCGCTCATGTATTCACCATTGATGCACTTTGTCCCTGTGGACACACAGATGACCTCTGCCTCCTTCACACCTGAACAGGAAGGGACACAATGTACATCGATCAGCCACAACATGAAAATGACATGAATAAAGTTAACAACACTGAGGACAATGCAGCATACTACACTGCAAAAAAACTACTGACGGACGGCCTGAACACAACAAAGAGCTCAAGACGTCAATCTATTAATTTCATTTTGATTAAAGGTGAGGTATGTAAGAATTACACTGAGGCTAAAACTGAAGTGGAGACTGATGGAATGTGTTTACAGTCTCTTTACAGATGTGTTAGAAAAACTGGGGTCAGAGTCATGGTTAGCTTTTATATTTTACATAAAACATGAAGAATGAAATTGGGTCCCTGCTGACACACACATCTTTAATCACTTGACTCTATGTAAATGCTGATCTGTCATGTCCCAGCATCCACTCCCCCTGATATTCAATGCTGCAGCTTCAAATACTGACGCACTAAAGAGCTTCTAAAATCCTCCTGGAAGACGGTTAAAAGTCTACTGAAGAAGCTTATGAAAGAAATAAATTACCTGTTGTCATGACGACGCCTGCCAATACTTTCCGCCGAGCGTGCGGAGAGGCGAAGTTGTCCGTCAGTTCACTGAACTTGTCGACGACCAGACGAGAGACAGCATCTGCCAGGACCTGACGGGAAAAGAAAAGGAAGAAATATGAAAAGGGAATAATAAAGATGAAGCTTAATGGTGGAATGATATAAAATACATTCTTTGAACAAAATATGGGCCACTCTAACTCTCTCATTTGACCTGATGTATAAGATTTCTTAAATAGCAGAAGGCAACAAAGCCAAAGTGATGAAAAGAAGTGAAAGCTCTTCTTATCTGCACTCAAACTGTTACGGAATATTTCAATTAGGAATGCTGCACTGGTGTGAATGGCAGGCAGGGATCTTAGCAGCTTAAAACAGTCAAATCCTTTGCTTCACTGACTGCTCTGTGAGTAAAGAGTGCCCTGGAATGGCTGGTATAATGAACAGCAGTGTTTGAATAGCACTCAGAGGGTGATGGTAATTAAGATAGCAGATTTGTTATCGCTGTGCAGGGATTACAGACAGGGATTAGTTTATGTGTAAATAGATTTCCAGTGTATTGAACTTGTCTCTCCTGAAGTCGTCTCCATCTTCAATCAGACTTTATCGGGCTGGTCATGAGCGGTGACATTTGTAGATGAGATCTGAACAATGAAGTGTTGGTGGTGTTTAGCAAATCGGGCCGCTGCCCCTCTTACTAGGGCTTTCGTTAAAAAACATTGTATCTTGTAATGCTGATTTTGGAATGGCTCACTTTTGCTCTGCTGTTATCACATGCTATAATTGTATAGGTCCAGCAGCTTGGTCCATGGCCTTAAGCTTTAAACTATTATCCCTTTTCAACCTAAGCGAACCAAGTGCTGGATCTAGGCTGGTGCTACCACTGGTCCAGAGTTGGTTCAACTTGCAGACAGTACAGTCACATTATACATCTCCAATTTTCCAGCATTGCTGGGAACAACTATAATGGAAGACATCGTGTTGCTCCTGGCTTTGTATTCCTATATTGGCATCCCATTTATTTTGTTACAGATGCTTTTCTGATAACGTATATCCAATGTTTTCATTTTGTTTAATAAGGTAAAAAATGTTAACCTTCGGTTCAGGATGACTGAACCGCCTAAGGGAGAACTACATGACACTGTAGTCAGTAACTTCAGGAATATCATATAAAAGTTGCTTCAAAAGCATCGATGGCAGCTAGCTGCTAGGTTAATGTAGCTACTATAGCTCAGCTCTATCAGAACTGGAGAGTTAATTTACTGAACGAAGCACACATCAAGCGTTGAAGACCTGCTGGAATTGACAGAAAGACTTAAAATGTCTGGACAGAGGATGACAGAAGGATATCATGAGAAAACCATTTCAAATAGGGTGCTGCAATAAAAGGCAATACAGCTCCAAAAGAGGTACTGGGAACTTATAAATAAAGTGATCTTGTTGTACCTGAATTCACATACATTTAGTTCCCTACTTTATTTCCTTTGCAAACTTACAATTTCTGCAACATTGGAGATGGAAACATACTTTAAGTCTAATCACTACCTCCCTGACTCCTGCGGTTCAGTAATGTGACCTTCTCACAGAAAACAGACGGAACAAGAACATTTTGTAATCAATCACCTCACCGTATGCTTACCTGTGGCAGGTGAAGCTGCAGTCCTTCTCTGGGTATAGGCTGTCTTGATGGAACCTGATCCAGCTGCATGTTAAACAGAGCAGACAGAGCAGCCTGGGCAGCCCGGGCCTTGGCCAGCTTCTTGTTCCGCCCAGAACCCTGGAAGTTCTGAGCATCTACCGTCACTGACATGACAAAGTTCTTGGCATGACTCTCCCCACTCTCCGACACAAAGTCATACTTGAGGCCCGGCCGTAACTCGTTGAGGATCATGACAGGATTCTTGCTGCTTGTAGGGGAGATGAAAGTAGAGGGGGCAGGAGGTAAGGGGGCCTGGACCAGGTTTGAGACAGGGGAGGGTAGCAATGGGTACTCTATTCCCAATGAACTGAAGGAACCATTACTGTTGGATCCGAGGTAAAAGGCGTCATCTACAGGGGTGGCTGTCTCAAAAGCATTAAAAAGCATGTCTGGAAAGTCCGCCTGGTCTGACGTGAAGTCCGTATGAACTGACAATGTCCGGCCCATGGCCAGGTGGGCTTCAGATGCATTGGGGAACTGGACGAAGGAGCGTAGGGCCTTCTCTGCTGCATTCAGTTTAGCTTTCTTCTTGGTTGGACCTGAACCCTCGAAGAGCTGCCCGTTGACCTCCACAGTCATCACAAAGACGGGTGCATGGACTGGCCCCGTCTGAGAGAGCAGTTTGTACTGCAGCCCTGGCTTGATCTCATTCAGTTGCATCAGGGCATTCTTGGGCAGAATGGGCCCAGGGACTTTCTTACGCTTCTTGGGCCTGTACTTGGATTGTGTATGCCCATTATTGCCCTCCTCTAAGGGACGTTTCCTCCCACCCCCGGCACTCCCATTGGGGAGTTGAGCAGCTTCAGCTGCGACCCCCTCTTTGGAGAAGAGGTTGTCCAAGTTCCGATTTTCCTTAACATCTGTGCTGCATGAACCTGCGGTGCCCAGAAAGAGTAACTTACAATGCCTTCGTTGCAGGATCTTGTAAATGTAAAATTTAGAGATTCCTTTACCTCTCTTTGCAACTGAACAAGTGATGTGTGTTCCTTAATAATACTTATGTGGTGATATAAGGCACAAGTGTATTCTAAACACATTCATTTATAAGCACAAAAATGTTAAACACAGTCAGGACCAAAATTTTGATGCAATAAATACTGTCAACATGTGATACATGTACTGAACTAACCAAACTGAAGCATGACATTAATATAAAAAGTAAAACATTAACTAACACTAATCTCAGAACTCTAATTCAGATTTGACTAATTAAAGGACACAATGTAAATACATCATGTAATTCCTTTTTAATTTAAGTCTCTGGATGATGGTCTGTGTTTTGGGAACACATATCACCAGGCCCTGTTAACAAAGCAGATGGAACTTAATGTAAATTTCCATTTATAACATCCTCCAGCAAAAGCTCGATAGGTTACTCCTTTCGGTGCTCAGGACAGAAAACAATCCTATAAAATGCAGGTTGAGAGGGGTCGTGGGGAAAGATGGGGTGCAAACAAGGATGTCAACTTTTTCCAAAATTATTCTGAGCCTGAAGGAAAACACCAGAGAAATTATATCAACTTTTAGCATTGGTCTCATTAAATATGGCCACTTTGGACAGAAAACCAGCAGTTTACTGTATATTACCATAAATATGGTAATAGACACAAAATAGTACCACATATTAGTATGTGCCAAAACATTAAAAGAACCCAGCACTGCAGTGGATGTTTTCAACATGTAAAACCTTCGTTATGTAATCTTACACAAATATGTGCCAGCTGTAGGGATGGGTCAGATTCCACTTTGAAGTTCCAAGTTGGTAAATACCACGGTTAAGTGCTGTGGTAAACAAATCCGTTATAGAATCTTTCATTCACAGTCAATCATATTTACACCATTCGTCCTCTGTCAGGGTGGGTAGCTCAAATGCTCAGATAACATTCTGCTGCTGTGTGCCAGGAAGCAATCTGAAAAATTGGTGTAATTTCACCACTTCAAAATTGATCAACAAACTGACAAGATGATGGAAAGATCTGGATCATTGGGACTTATTAACATCCAAACACTTCCAAGCTAACATTACTGTTATAGCACATCCAGTGCGTTTCCAGTGCAATAATTTATCTACCCACGGGTTAGAATTTCATGTTAGAGGAAGATGGCCGCCGTGTGAGAAACTAATGCTGCTTTCCCTCACAACAAAAGGAAAAAGGTCAGGACAGGGTTAATGATTGTGGGTGCAGTGACATAATATGTGGTGAAAGCTCCACACCCTTCAAACTCAGTTTTAATATATGTGCCCTTAGCAAAAGGTAGTTTATTCAAGTGTACAACAAGTATACTTATTCTATACTAAAACTGAGGCAGTATACTTGGAGTGTACTTTTTATATACTATATTTTATATACTTAAGAAAAGTATAGTGAAGTATACTTGGCTTATACTGAAAAGTATAAAGAATAGTCTAAGACTAAGTATTGATACTTAGACTTACACTTATACTTGAATACTAAAGCTTATACTTGTACTTTAGTATACTGTAACTCCCCTGTGGCGCAAAGACTCTTGGGTATTCTGTTGTTGTTGGTGTAATTATGATTTGTGAACGTGTTTGTGAATAAGATGATGTCTAAGACGGTTGCGGGTTAATTCACATCCTTGTTATATGGTTAAATTGTGTCGAGTTAACAAAGATGATAAAAATGTTGGCACCGTGAGTGAAGGGGTGTTTTCCGGGAGAGACTTCCCATCTGTTAAGCTGTGTGAGAGAGAGAGAGAGAGAGAGAGAGAGAGAGAGAGAGATTGATTGATTGATTCTTTTTGCTGTACTGAATCTCTACAATCAGTTCATTAAAATGATTCGTTCAAAAGATTCGTTCACCGAATCGTTCAGTGCTCTCCAACTCCCTGAACTGATAAACAGTCAAACGATCCGTCATTCAATTCGTGATTCAGCCCTGAGGTTCACGTTCACTTACTGAGGGACGGTGCGTTCACGGACTATAGTACACAATCATTCGCGGGAGACGCAGCGCTGCTTTGAGTGGTAAACATGCACTAACATTATTACACGGTGAAAGTGTCCTCTGTGCACAGTAAAATCACTTAACTTGATGCTACACAGTTGTTAGCAAAACAGCGCTAATTTTAGCAGTACGGTTACTGAAGGTGAATCTCTCCTCTCCCACTCCTCTGCCCTGAGTGAGTGACACAGCGCCACTTCCAGCACAGTAGGTGAACGAGATTCACGTCCTCAGCGACGCGAATCATGAGTGAATCAGTCGTTCACGAACGACCTGCTGAGAACGTGAATCACGTCCTCAGCAGGTCGTTCGCGAACGTGATTCACGTTCTCAGCAGGTCGTTCGCGAACGACTGATTCACTCATGATGAACGCGATTCCCGTCCTGCTGAGAATCACGTTCGCGAACGTGATTCCCGTCCTGCTGAGAATGATGTTCGCGAACGTGAGTGACTTTTACTGTTTTACTGTGTAAAAGCACTTAACATGATGCTACACTGATGTTAGCAACACAGCACTAGTTTTAGCAGTATGATTACTGAAGGTGAATCTCTCCTCTCCCACTCCTCTGCCCTGAGTGAGGGAGTGAGTGACACAGCGCCTCTTTCAGCACAGTAGGTGAACGAGATTCACGTCCTCAGCGACGCGAATCATGAGTGAATCAGTCGTTCGCGAACGACCTGCTGAGAACGTGAATCACGTTCGCGAACGACCTGCTGAGGACGTGAATCACGTTCGGCAGTTCCACTCCCGGCCGGCATGCTCGCTGCTGAGCTCAACTGAACTGAGAAAGGAACGAATCAGTTCCTGAAGTGATTCCGTTCACTTCGTTCACTCAAAAGATTCGTTCTTTCGAACGACACGTTCGCGACCGACACAACACTAGCTCACGTTCACTTACTGAGGGACGGTGCGTTCACGGACTATAGTACACAATCATACGCCGGAGACGCAGCGCTGCTTTGAGTGGTATACATGCACTAAAACTATTACACGTGAATCACGTTCCTCAGCAGGTCTGAGAATCACGTTTGCGAACGTGAGTGACATTTACTGTGCAGTAGAATCACTTAACATGATGCTACACGGATGTTAGCAACATAGCGCTAGTATTAGCAGTACAGTTACTGAACGAGAATCACCTCCTCTGCCCTGAGTGAGTGAGTGAGTGACACAGCGCTACTTTCAGGACAGTACGAGAATCACGTCCTCAGACAGTTCTCTGTATGCAGTAGGTTCGCGAATCAGGAACGAATCACAGCGCGAACGTGAATCACTTCCTCAAAGTGAGTCGCGGCAGTTCCACTCCCGGCCGGCATGCTTGTGGCTGAGCTGAACTGAACTGAGAAAGGAACGAATCAGTTCCTGAAGTGATTCCGTTCACTTCGTTCACTTAAAAGATTCGTTCTTTCGAACGACACGTTTGCAACCGACACAACACTAGTGTGTGTGTGTGTGTGTGTGTGTGTGTGTGTGAGTGTGTGTGTTTGTGTGTGTGTGTGTGTGTGATAAATGGTGAAAATCTGGTTAGAATTTGCCAAATTACAAGTATTAATAGTTAGTATATCTTGATGTAAGTGCAGATTAAGGTCAAGTCATTGACTTGTGCTTACATTAAAATTAACAGAATAAAAATGTCAATCACTTAAACCTACATTTTAATAAACTTAAATGTGGACTAGAAGTATATACTTAGTACACTAGTAGTAGATGAGTGTACTTCTTGTATACTTGAAAGTGTACTTCTGTAAACTTAAAAATGACCTTACAAAGTATACTTAAAATATACTTTTATAAACTTAAAATGTTCCGATTTAGTCCGAAGAAGTATTAAATTAGTATACTTTCTAGTACGCTACAAGTACATGGTCCATAGTATACTTGTTACACTTATACTTATACTCAAGCATACTTAATAAAATGAACTTATATATAAAAGTATACTACTTTTTGCTAAGGGTGGTTCAGGTATATTCAGTGAATTTAAAAAAGAATAATAAGATTTCACACCAAACTAATGAGCTAAAAAGATTCGATAAGGGATTTGGAAGTGGATTCTCTTTTGATAAGCTGTAGTAGAACCCTATTCTACCGTCTGTATTTGGCAAGTTTAGCTCTTTGCATTCAGAAATGAATCGTGAATCATTTTCTCCACAACAGAAGTGTACAGTGCCTGGAAAGAGGTGAGTGTGGTGCTCGGTCACGGCAAGTTGACAACTGTAGGCAAAGTAAATAACAAGCATGCGAAAGGGGGACGGAAATCAAACATGGAAAACACAATAGCAGATAATGCCCTGAGCAACAGGAGAGGGGCAGTGATTATAGGTCTGCGGGGGAAGAGGGAACACATTGTTATTGTCACTCCAGTGAAACAGCCAGCGCTGCAGCTCAGCAAGCAGAAACAGAAACTCCCCTCATTAGATTGGGGGAGACGTGAATACATCAGGCTTGTCAAACTGCCAGGTCAGCTGTCCAGTGGTCTAAATGTTACCTGGCAACTTATATTTGATTTCTTTGACTATTTTAGCAAAAAGCCCTTGAAAAACCTTGACCACTTCCATCTTCAGCCTCGTGACCAACACTGAATAGGCGTAATCCACATGCTGTCCCTACTGGTTTCTCTTTGTTTTTCCCAGAACAGGGACAGGATTACTGCTGTCGGAACACAAATAAAAAGTGTTTAAAGAGGCCACATCAGTTAGTGTTGGGGCGAGGCATCATCAGGCCGGATCATGATGCAAAATTGACTGTCTGGTTCACGTCTTCAAGCACATTGACTCCTTTCAGTCGACCCTGACGAACAGTCCGATTTGTCGTCTCAGCCTGATGCTTGATCGTATCATGGTGTCAGAAAAGTAAAGCTTTGTGTTAACGTAATTTGCTTTGCCTTTCATAGCAAATTCACTTAGAAATTGATAAATCAATCTTTTCCATAAAATTCTATTGAGGCTTATCATTGTTAAGATGGTTTAAGGGCTAAAACAGGCCAATGTTCCAAATCTAGGGTGGCTTCGTGGAGCTTTTTTGTTGGGAGCAAGAGGGCAAGCTCAAATTCTGCCATCAAATGGACTGAAATCTCACAGTAGATACACACTGACCCTGGGCTTAAGCTCTGATCCTGCCTCCTGAGCTGGCAAAAACTAATTGAATAGCACATTTCAAGGACAGTCTGAAAGGTGCACCAGCCATCGAAACCCAGATATAACCAGGGATCCAGCATCATTCTCAGAGTTTGAAAATGTTAATAATAAATATTTATATCAGGAACTGAAAGAGACTGAAGCAAGTTTTTATAAAAAGCAACAGATAAGGATATCTTGTTTAGACTTTAAATGGAAAGTGGACTCACTCATGCTTTCTACTTCGTCCACGTCGATGGTGAGCTGCCTCTGTTGGTTTCGAAGTAGCCAAGCTCCTACTCGACCTGGACGGAACACACAAATTTGACAAAGCAAATGGTTTTTATAATTATAATCAGCTGCTGGTCGACATTTTTATTTTTTTTTGCATTTCCTAATTCATTTGTTGGATGGATTCTGGAGCCTCTTGAGACTGACACATTTGACTAACCTTCATATTCAAACAGATCTATATTCATTTCATATTACATGCTGAACCTTTCAAAATGGAACTTCTTCAAGCATCTCCACTTTATTTGATTTCACATAGTTTAGGAAATGAGAGATAAAAACACAAAGCATCATCACAGTCAAGCTGATGGGCCAAATCTTAAGATAGAAAAGATATCATAAACAGATCAACTGAAGTTTAGTGAGATCTCCAAAAAGGTGAAGAATGAATCATCTCAAAATATTAGGAAATGTGTGAATTATTCATAGCAAACCCAAATCAAGATCACCACACCCAACCCAAGAGATCCCATATAGCTTACAGCCACTATCTCTCCATAAAATTATAGACTAACACTAATCCAACTGCTGGGGACATTGAGTCCGAATGGACCGTGTTCTCCACTTCCATTGTTGACGCGGCTGTCCGGAGCTGTGGCCGTAAGGTCTCCGGTGCCTGTCGTGGCGGCAATCCCCGAACCCGGTGGTGGAAATAAGGGATGCTGTCAAGCTGAAGAAGGAGTCCTATCGAGCCTGGTTGGCCCGGGGGACTCCTGAGGCAGCTGACGGGTACCGGCAGGCCAAGCGTGCTGCAGCACAGGCAGTCGCGGAAGCAAAAACTCGGGTCTGGGAAAAGTTCGGGGAAGCCATGGAGAAGGACTACCAGTCGGCCTCGAGGAAATTCTGGCAAACCATCCGGCGCCTCAGGAGGGGGAAGCAGCCCTCCACCAACACTGTTTACGGTGGAGGTGGGGAGCTGTTGACCTCGACTTGGGACATTGTCGGGCGGTGGAAGGAATACTTCGAGGATCTCCTCAATCCCACTGACACGCCTTCCATAGAGGAAGCAGAGGCTGGGGACTCAGAGGTCGACCCATTCATCACCCAAGCCGGAGTCACTGAGGTAGTCCGGAAGCTCCTCAGTGGCAAAGCACCGGGGGTGGATGAGATCCGCCCTGAGTACCTCAAGTCTCTGGATGTTGTAGGGCTGTCTTGGTTGACACGTCTCTGCAGCATCGCGTGGCAGTCAGGGACAGTGCCTTTGGACTGGCAGACCAGGGTGGTGGTCCCCCTATTCAAAAAGGGGGACCGGAGGGTGTGTTCTAACTATCGGGGGATCACACTCCTAAGCCTCCCTGGGAAAGTCTATTCCAGGGTACTGGAGAGGAGAATTCGGCTGATAGTCGAACCTCGGATTCAGGAGTAACAACGCTTTTTTTGTCCAGGCAAACACTGGACCAGCTCTATACCCTCCGCAGGGTGCTCAAGGGTTCATGGGAGTTTGCCCAACCAGTCCACATGTGTTTTGTGGACTTGGAGAAAGCATTCGACCGTGTCCCTCGTGGCATTCTGTGGGAGGTGCTCCGGGAGTACGAGGTTGGAGACCCTCTGTTAAGGGCTGTACGGTCCCTGTACGACCGGAGCAGGAGCTTGGTTCGCATTGCCGGCAGTAAGTCAGACCTGTTCCCAGTGCATGTTGGACTCCAGCAGGGCTGCCCTTTGTCACCCGTTCTGTTCATTATTTTTATGGACAGAATTTCTAGGCGCAGCCACGGGCCAGAGGGGGTCTGGTTCGGGAGTCACTGGATTTCATCTCTGCTTTTCGCGGATGATGTGGTCTTGTTGGCTCCTTCGAGCCAGGACCTCCAGCATATCCTGGGGCGGTTTGCAGCCGAGTGTGAAGTGGCTGGGATGAGAATCAGGACCTCCAGCATGTCCTGGGGCGGTTTGCTGCTGAGTGTGAAGTGGCTGGGATGAGAATCAGCACCTCCAAGTCCGAGGCCATGGTTCTCGACCTGAAAAAGGTGGCTTGCTCCCTCCAGGTTGGGGGAGAGTTCCTGCTTCAAGTGGAGGAGTTTAAGTATCTTGGAGTCTTGTTCACGAGTGAGGGAAGGATGGAACGTGAGATTGACAGGCGGATCGGTGCAGCGGCCGCAGTAATGCGGTCGTTGTATCGGTCTGTCGTGGTGAAAAGAGAGCTGAGTCGAAAGGTGAAACTCTTGATTTACCGGTCAATCTACGTTCCTACCCTCACCTATGGTCATGAACTTTGGGTCATGACCGAAAGAAGAAGATCTCGGATACAAGCAGCTGAAATGAGTTTCCTCCACAGGGTGGAACATCTAAAAAGTTGAGAATGTGCGCTTTACTTGAAAGCAATAACCAGCAGAAGCCAGATGCTTGATATTTGGCTTTATTAGATCCATTTAAATGGCACAAAAAAGAACAATCACGTTGTAAGGGTCGCCCAAGTCTACCTTGATAATTATAAATTGCTATGAGGGGTTCCAACTTAACAGGAGCCAAGTGTAAGAACACGGGTTGTTAATACAGACAGGAATTTTTTATGTATTGTATTCTGTTTATTTCGGGACAAATGTGATTAATGGGGAAGGGGGAAAGATCGCGAGAGGCAACGCGCGAGGCAGGTGGAATCCGCCGGAGTTTGGAGGATGCAGCCAGCAGGATACTCTGTATATTTCCGCAGGAGGTATTTATGAGAAACTAAAAACGGATTAAAAGCCAGTCGGGCCGGGTGAGAGTTGTGGGGGTTCCCTGCTCTTTTTCCTTTTTTCTTCTTCTCTTATTGAGACTTACGGCGGCTCGCCGCGCTCCCACCTGTCAAAGTTAAATTAACTTTGATACCTTTTTTTCACTAAGGACTAATTCGTTCATGGACATTTTATGTGGGCTTTTTGGTCGTGTGAACTGTTAAGTTTTCCGGGTTATTGGGGCTTTTGGCCCAAATGTTTGTATTACATTGGAGCGTGCCTCCCTCCCTTTGTTTGGTGTGTGCGTCCGGGTCGGACATAATTTGATCATCTGACTGATATAAAGCATAAGGATAACGACAATCCTTTGGGTGTTTTCGTTTCTTTGCAATTTGTGTGAACATTATTATATGAGTAAGAGAGTGATCTCCTGGTTATTTTTGTGTGTGTAAAGCGTTTTCAGTCAGCTGGCAGTGTCCATTTGCGGCATTCATCAAATCCGCCCGTTCCCTTAAATTTTGCGTTCGTACTTTTCCTTTCGAAATAAATAATTGAAGGGGATTGTTACAACGTTCATTATTCCATTATAATCAATGGAGTGGATTTCTTCCACACCTCCTCTGCTTAAATGTCACAACTCGTCACTCGGGTTAGTCCCCCCTTCAGCCAGCCCCCTCCACCTCCACCCTGCCCTAAACTACTCCTGTCAGACAGGTGTACTCATCTCTCAGGCTGATAAGAGACACCGAGCTGCCATTATTTCCTGCTGTATAATCAGGAAACCGTCACTCAGTGAGCCATCCCTGGACATGAATAAACAAACCGAGGCTGCAAGAAATTACTTGATAATTATCGTTGATTCACAGAGATGGCGGTGGGCAGGTTTCACTCCTGTGATCAGCTTTGGTGATCTTGGATTGTGTGGTTTTAACTGGCTAAAAAGAGTCCAGTATAAACCAACCCTGACTTCTCAAAGACTATATCACTGATGTCACCACTTCCTGTGAACAGAAACTCTTATTCCTGCTGTGTGTGTAGCTCTGTTAGCTGTTAGCTCCGTTGACCAAACACACTGCAGCACTCTGCTGCCTACCAGTTGCTAACAGCTATCAGCTAACGGCTAACAAGCGCTCCACCTGCTGACTTCAACACAGATTTATTGTTTATAATGTAGCTTCAGGGAGATATCAGGGTGTGTACCCCATTATCCTTTTGGATTTTAACCCTTCACATTCGTCAGCCAGTGATTGTAACTAGCTCTGACACAGTGCTGTGGAGAAAGGGATAACTGTGGTAAAAAACACTTTTCCTCTGCAAGTCTGAAGACCTGTCACACTGGCTGGGGAAGCTCAATCAATCTCTAGATGCCAAAAGAATTGTTACTGTGATTGGGAATGCACAGCAAAACAAATTGGATTTGAACACATTGCCAAAATCAACTACTGAAACCATGTAAAAACACTTTTCTTTTCTCCCGGACACCTACTGACTGACCTATGACATGACTAACAGTATGAGAAATGCACTGGGCAATAATAATGGTATAATACGAAAAACCACAAAAAAGTAATAGCTTGAATACAGAGTGATCTGGGCAATATGTCCTGTTTTGCCATTTTAATCGACTATGTTTTTATTAACAGGATTATGTTATAGGTATATTCCTGCCAATGTACCAAATACTTTTGTGCCACCCATTAATGTGGCTGTGTAGCTGATTTTGTTTCATGTGTGACGAGTTGAACACTGAAAAACACATACATTAACTATAACTTTAAACAATGATGCCCCCACCAACCATCTAAAAGTAGATGGGAAATACACCTGTGTGTACTCTGGTACTCTGGAGTATACAAATATAGTATGTATATAGCAAGTATGTATACTGAGTAAATAATATATTATATAACAGCTTCACGGCTCATGGCTGCAGACGTGTTGAGAAGTGAGAGTGACGTTGAATCCACTTTTTAATCCCATAGGTTCAACAATAAAACTCTCTCCACTCGGGGAGTTTATTCCTCTAGAAGCTCCAGGCTCTGCCCATAGCTGTCTCCTCCAGAACTCAGCAGCCTCTGCAGCTGTCTGCTAGTTGACAGAGTTGCTCATTAATCCACATTATCAGCATCCGTCCCTCCACTCTGGTCTGTTCCTAAAATTTAAATAATTTCAATGAGTGAGTCATAGACGAATTCACCAACCTTAAAGTTGGCATGAAGTCTCAGTTTCACCCAATCTGCCACAACCAAATTGACTGAGTTGCTTAAACTCAACATAATAGTTTGTCAACTTTTTCAGTGTTTCGTGGTGAAGAAACTTTGCACTATTTATGTCTGCAATGTGTTGTCAGAGTTAAGCCTATTTCATGAAATTCTGTGATGTTACGCCGTTTTTTGTCTCCATTCATAGAAGTTGTTGGTTCACAATGTTTGCTACACTCCACTACAAGTGTGAAGACCTCAATTAGAGCCAGTGAAATGGCTAATCAGCTTTCCTCTGGAAGAAGAACAGAGTGAAACTCTAGGCCAATGGGATTGACAGGAAAGCCTTCATACTTGGTTTGTATAGTCACTCCTCTGTTGGCAGATATGGCCTCCTGCCCCCGCTGCCACGCGGCTGTGTGGCTCCAAACATTAAAAATGACAATGTTATCGGGCTTCTCGGGCACTATTGTGTGGAGGGAGAACAGGGCTTCGGTTGCCTTTCTTGAGATAATGCAAGACGAAAATTAACTCAGAGGAAGTAAAATGTCAACAAATGTAGTTATCAGAAAAGCTTGTGACAGAAACAGAAACTTTTGAGGCTTCGAAAATTGTATTATGTTCGTTCAAAAACCTTGTTTACCTCATTATTTACTGTCTGAATCACATTTAGGTTATGGTGACTTGTTGCCATTTGCTACGGGGTTAAAATGTATCTGTTGCTTCTATGCACTGGTTCATATACACATACATATAGAACATTATTTGCTAAGCAGTGATACAAAGCGCCATCAACAAATTGGAAAGAAAATGAGATTGTGGAAGATAAACAGCCGGCAGGAATGGAAAGTGGCATGTATATTAAAGGAATCCGTGGCCTCCCATCCATGTCGCATGGAAAATACGTTTATCAGACAAGCAGGACAAAATAAATAAAAATCTATTTACACTGCCTACTTCAGCAGACCGACACAGTCCCGCCTCAGATCATGCATCACAGCACACTAACCACAGCAGCCATCACGACTTAACACATTTACACACCGAGAAGGGAAGCCAGACGCTGTGTACATTTAAACAAGGTATGGAGCAGGCGTAGAGAAATCAACTGTGCTAGAGAATAAAGTGGGATTATTCACCCCAAGGAAAACCGAGAAACACGGAGACACAATGCAGTTGAGGGTCAGGGGAACTGGAGCTTATCACAGGTAGCACTGAGCAAGAGGTCCATAAGAACCCCCTTTACGGATCAACCTCTAAAGATACTTAAAGGTACCACCTTTTCATGTTCTGACTTTTATTTTGGGTGTCAACAACTTGAAAATGTTCACGCTTTAACGTTAAAAAAAACACAACTCATATTGTCCATTGCTGCAGCACCTCTAATCATCCTCTGTCTCAAAGTTCTGTTTAGTTCTGCTCTGATTGGCCAGGAGGGAGGAGATAATGACAAAACTGTTTTTGTGAGTTGTTCCTTAAAGGATATATTTACAAATTGACCACAGATTTATTTCACTTTGTGAAAAAAGAAAAAAAAATGTTGTCTTTTATTTTATGTGGATTTTTATGGTGTACTGAAATGAATGGAAACCAACGGCGGCCTCGAGAGGAAAATCGTTCTGGAAACTGATGTGAGCCTCTAGAAAATGATTCATTGTTAACAGGCTAAAACAAAATCAATCGTCCCTTTTAACAGAGTGGTGGCTCTACCTTCTGAGATGGCATTAGAAACTTAAATCAGATTAGAAATTTAAGGATAGGTAACTAGCAACTGAGTCGACAGTGATGAATGGAATCTTGAGCCTTTTCCTGGTGCTTGAGGCGACTTACATGCTGTCAGAGAACTCTTCTAGTGGCTTAATGCAGATGGATCGATCCCGAGGAGACGCAGACAGCGAGAAGGGGAAAACGATAGCCTCGAACATGTGATGCAGACAGAAACGAAAAAAAAAACTTTCTCGAACACTGCCGGCAGCACTGTGCTTTTCCCACACACAAATTCCATTTTCTCCCCATGAAATGACATTTGGAGACGTGCCGAAATTGGACCCTGACAGACCGGGGTGTGACATATTGATAGGCCCTGGTAGAGGTGATGAGATGGTTGATGAGAGGGGACAGAAACCTGAAAACATTGGAGGGAAGTGTGTGGCTGGATCATAGCGTCAGAGAGTCACGTCAGGTGAGAGGGAACGTCTGTTTCCACATTTTTAGATAGGACTCACATTCTGTAATTTCACTAAATCAAATAATAGAATCTACAGTTTAGTATCATAACAGAGTGTAAATGTCATTTAACTTTGACAAAAACGTGACATTTTGACTGTGAACTAGACTATCACAAAATGAAGACATTTCAGGAAAGTTTGCTCACTTCATCGAGATAATTGCGTGACCTTTTCAGCCCGAAAGGTGCAAACAGAAAGCTTATTAACCTGCACCTCTTTAGAAGTTTCCATTTTTTAATTCACTCCACTTTTTTCTTGCAGGCTCCTGGAGCAGCATGGAAATGTGACATTTGCAGCAGATTACAAGAAGAATCACAACAGAATCTGCCTAATGTAACTGCAAAACCATTCTATTCAATCACACAAGGAAATAAATAAGACGACAGCATGAGACACACTAGAACACACAGCCAGGAATTAGGTTCAGCCTCTGTGGAAATAGGCATCAACAGTACTGGTGGAGGAACTTTTTGTCTTGTTTGCGACGTGGATAAACGAGGACCTAGTAGGATTGATGGATAAAGGCCAACACACACACTGTTTTCTACCTGAACCCACACACTGAATGTTTCTAATGTGCACCATTGCGCCAGGATTCCCCACTTTGCTATTAACCAACACGGATGTGCTCACATTCACATTTTATCCCATTCACTCTCCAGAATGACACTTCTGGGCTACTGACCATTAAAGGGACAGTTTACCCCAAAATCAGAAACACATTCTCTCCAGAAGTCATGACCCGGTTACTCAAGATAATCCACAGACCACAGATCACTGTGCGAAAGGAAGTGGGCGATTACTCATTGAGGAGAGGCTTGCTATCGAAGATAGCTAACGCCGCAGCTCAGCTGAGGAGGTTGCCATGTTTAAATTCTGTATCACAAGCACGAGCCTGTCATCTAAGAGTATCAGCACACTTCCTACTGCATGATACGGTGGACAAAAAGCTCCCACATGAAACTGCCTGTGGATCATCTTTAACAACGGGCTCATGATTTCTGTAAAGAGACATTACTGTTGACTTTTTTCCGATGTACTTCTTTGGTGCTTTAAGTGCCATCTAGTTCAGTTATATTGGAGAGATGGCTAACATCTCTACAGCTGATACCACCAAAATTCTGCAACTCACAGTGTAGAAACCACCAGTATCTATTCTTCAAAGACTGGTAATGTTGAACTAGGTCTAGATAGCATACAGCATAGCATAGCACACCTAAGCACAGGACGTTTTAACTCTGGTTGTTGCACTTGTTCAATCTCTGTGTTTGTTCACTGTTTGGGTGTTATTGTGTTCTCAGGTCAGGTTATTGGTAGTTTGCTTTGCTACACGGCTAGTTTGACGTTAGTTGAATTATGCATCACACAGACTCAGGGTCTTTGCAAGCAATTAACCATCTTCTTTAACCTGGCATCATGTCACACACATACAGTCCTTCAGCCTGGAGCATATAATTAATAATCATCCTGGATAATTATTAATTATGATCAATATAATTCTAATTTCCCCAAACATATGGCAGTTATAAAATAATTTAAAAATGTCAATGACAGTTGTCAGGATGTGAACCAATGCTCTGTTGATCTCTAAATCAAGACTCAGCGGTCGAGAAAACAGCAGAGCTGTCAGTGCTGAAATACACATTTAAATTGAATCTAATGGTGACCTTGAATTGTAGATTTGGAGCACTGTGACACTGACCCAAATGAGTCAGTTCAGACAGGAGAGCGACAGACAGAGGAACACTGGGGGACCTGATGGAGCTGTGAGTGTGTGTGAGGGATAACAGTGGTGTCTCTGTATATTAGCTCCACAGTATTAAAACTGCCCTCTAATTGAGCTGTGTTGCTCCAGCAGAAAATAAATTCCTCACTGCCGCCCAAGGACACTGGCAGGACTCAGCCATCTTTCTAACATTTTCCCAGGCCTCTGTGAAATCTTTATGACGGCTTTAATTTGCTGTGTGGCCCTGGCAGGAGCTGGAGGGGCCAAGGCGAATGCTGTATCAATTCCACACGCTAATGTGACTCACTTAACCAACAGGACTTCCACACAGCCCACCACCCCCTCATCCCGCTCAGAGACATTTGTGCTGCCGGCAGCAAACTATTCCAACCACCGTAGTGCCCTCTCCACTGTGGGCCAAGGAGAAGTGCCAGCCTTCCTGAGGCTAGAGTAATTAAGTGGATTATCTACTTCCATGCTGCAGAGCAGACACACAGAGAGGAAGCTTTGGTAGTGAATTGTAAATTAAATCTCTGGGACAATGCCAATTTTCGCAGCTCAAGATCATCTGAGGTCACATGGAATCACCTGCATGTGAGCACCAAGCTCCTCATAAATGTAAAATGTAAAGCTGAGAAAGCTGTTAGTCCTCCTCCTCCTCCTCTGTTTGCCAACAGACATGTGTGTCATTGTCTTCTCTGATCTTGAAGTCAACATTAATTAGACTGCTCTCCTACCCTGGCCTCATGAATTTTGGAACCATGACTGACTTATTCTAGGTGTATTTCATTATTTCGAGCTTAGTGAGTGGCAGGACATTTGGTCAGATAGCACAGTTAGAAGACAGGTCCTTGCACTGAGAGCACAGATTAGTGATTAATGTGTCTGAACATGTTGCCAGTTTCTTTTTCTCTAGGTTCAGTTTTTCTATTTTATGTTGGGGTTAGGTTTAGGGACAAGAAAACCCTTGGTTGAGTTTAAGAAAAATACCATGTTAAGGTCGGGTTAGGGTTAGGGTTTGTCGCCACAAACATGACTGGAAATTGTAAGTGGCTCCATGAAATTGTCCCATGCTAGACAATACTAGCATGTCTGACAAATTTGAACGTATTGGTAGTTTGCAGAAATGTCAAATGCCAACATTGTATTCTGGAGACTGGGTTTGCGGAAAAGAGACATATTTATTCTTCAAGGTACTATTTCCTGTGAGGTCAAGACTCTAAATGAAGTTTGAAGAAAAAATCTGAGGCACTCGAGGAAGGTAATGATAAAAAGCCTTTAATGGTACATGGCTAGTCTAATAAAAACATGCCAATGTGTTTCAGCCTAAAAGGCCTTCGTCAGGGCAAGGGCAAAATGAAGTTATTTTAACTTCTTCATGTCGTTGCACTGATGTTCCCGACACAGAAACTAGGATTTCTTGTCAGCACATAGAAACCTTTTCACAGCTTGTCACCAGTTTAGTTGACCTTATATGTCATTTTAACTTCTAATAATATCGTTTAATTGTTTTGAAGCATTCTAAATATTTATGTATTTGATTTTGAATGTATTACAGACATTGGGTTGATAAAGAGTTATCAATCAATCAATCAATCAATAAATCTTTATTTGTATGGCGCTTTTCATACAGAGGAGTAACTCAAAGTGCCTTACAGAAATTAAAAACAACAACAGAAAAGAGAACCAGCAAATAAAATCAAAAGAAGAAAATTAAAACACACACACAAACACACACTCACACATATGCACGCAGACACACAGACACACACACTCACACTCACACATACACTGGCTGTCACTGGAGAGACATGGCTGGGCAGTGAGACCTGAGGCGTGGAGGAAGCTACCTTTGGGGGGGGGCCAACCACACTGAGAGAGATCCTGGTCCATGGCCGCAGGGAGCGCTGCGACAGGGACCACCCCAACCCAGGCAGACAGGAGCCCCCACACCACGGTGCGGAGCCCTCTAGCCCCCCGGGTCCAAACGGCCCAAGAGACAGCACCCCCAACGGCCAGACCAGAGACAACTCCCAGTCTGGCAGGCCCCCGTGAGAAAACACAGGAGAATAAAAACTGACAGTCTAAAAACAGTAAAATAAAGCAAGAAGCATAAAGGCTCAAAATACTGAGGACTAAAAACCTAAAAACATAGCGGCTAAAAACACAAGAGACTAAAACATAAAAGCATAATGGCTAAAAACACAAGAGACTAAAACATAAAAGCAAAGAGGCTAAAAATGTGAGAGATTAAAACAGTAAAAAGGAATTAAAAAGAATTTAAAAAGAAAAAATTGAAAATTAAGTAAAAGCCTGGTTAAAAACCTCAACAGTCTCCGTGACCCTGAGGCTCTCCGGCAGGCTGTTCCACAGTCGGGGCCTATAAAAACTGAAAGCCGCCTCCCCGTGCTTTTTTGAACTAACCTGCGGTATGGTCAAAAGGCCGGTGCCGGAGGACCTCAGGGTCTGCGGGGGCTGATAGAGTAAAAACAGGTCAGATAGGTAAGAAGGCCCAAGACCGTTAAGACACTTAAAAACTAGTAAAAGAACCTTAAAATCAATCCTGAAACGCACGGGGAGCCAGTGCAGTGACTTTAAAACCGATGTAATGTGCTCCCTCCCTCTGGTCCTTGTCAGCACTCGTGCGGCTGAGTTTTGGAATAATTGTAAATTTGAGATGCTCTTTTTGGGGAGGCCAGAGAGCAGGGCATTACAATATTCTAAATGACACGAGATAAAAGCATGCATCAGCACCTCCGTGCTGGCCTGAGAGAGAAACGGGCGGACTCTGGCTATATTCTTAAGATGGTAAAAACCTATCTTTGTTATATTTTTGATGTGTGGAATAAAACTGAGCTCAGAGTCAAAAATCACACCCAGATTTTGTACAGATTTCGATGGTTTAAAATCCTTTAACTTTGGCAAAAGTTTCTCTTTCTGGCCTTCAGGATCAAATAGTAAAACCTCTGTTTTGTCCTGGTTGAGCTGTAGGAAATTTGCTGCCATCCATGTCTTGATATCTAAAATGCAGTTAAAAAGGACATCAATAGGCCCTGTGTCATCAGGAGACACGGCGATGTACAGTTGTGTTTCATCAGCATAACTATGAAAGCTGATGCCGTGCCTCCTGATGACATCCCCAAGGGGAAGCATGTACAGATTAAAAAGAGTTGGATCTAAAATTGACCCTTGGGGAACCCCACACTTCATTTTGTGGGTTTCTGAGGAACATGTATCCATACTTACAAAGAAGTGTCGATCTGTGTGGTAAGAGACGAACCAGTTAAGAACAGTACCAGAGAGGCCGACCAGGTTCTTCAGTCTATTTAATAAAATGTGATGGTCTACTGTATCGAAGGTGGCGGTTAGATCCAGTAGTACCAAGACAGTAAATTTATGGTTATCTAAGTTGCACCTGATGTCATTTAAAATCTTTAAAAGGGCTGTCTCGGTACTGTGGTTCGTCCTAAAACCAGACTGATACTTCTCTAAAACGCTGTTTGCGATTAAAAAATCATTTACTTGATTAAAAACGGTAAGTTGGATACAGGGCGCTAATTATTAAAGATGTTGGGATCTAAGTTGCTCTTCTTCAGAAGGGGCTTCACGACCGCTGTTTTAAAGGAGGCATGGAAGACACCTGTCTGAAGAGAGCAATTCACCATGTATAACAGCTGATCCTCAAAGAATCCACAAAGTGTTTTAAAAAATGGTGTGGGAGTTATGATTATTGTTTGTTATGAGTGCTTATAACTACGATTATACAGTGCTGCAGTTGCATTACAGTCCATTATAAGCACCATTACAGGCATGAGCTGCATAGACACACCCTTTAACTTCAACGTACATTCTACTTTACTGTCAACGTGTTGCTCTGCTCTGGAATATACACTTTAACTTCATATAATCTTCCTGCAGCTGTGAATGCTTACATACTGCAGTGAGATACTCTCCCGTCAGCCTCAGCACTCTCTGCTATCTTGGTGCAACTTTGCCAGTTTCTTCCCCCTCCACCCCACTGTTCCCTGTGGCACATACTCTCAGTTTCATTTAACGCTAACACAGGTAGCCCGGGCCTCCTGGGCCTGAAAATTGCTGCTGACTACATGCTTTTGAATGTTCTGCTTGTGATGGCCAACTTGGGGATGCAGACAGGCATGCTGAGGAACCAGTGGAGCAGGAATGTTTTACCACGAGACTACATCTCATTACAGTGGGAATTTTTATACTCTGCTTTACTAAATGGACAATATAAGGTTTGGACCTTAATGTTCAAGAGTTTCTGTTCAATTGAAATGTCTGTGAGCTATAAGGTAGTTTTCTCTGGCAGTCCAACGAGTTACATTTACAGAATGAACAATTCAATTATATAAAGGTCCTGAAATAAGTGTTAGGTAACAGGTAATAATGTGTTTATTAAATGCTGATTGAGACTATATAAGCATGCATAATTGCATAAATATAAACATTTATTGAATTTAATTAAGCATGATCTACTGTATTATGGCATTGTTATATGACACCAATATTTTTTTGTTGCATTATTAACATTTGTACTTTACTATTCATTTAATAACAGTTTACTATGCTCTTAAGATGTCTGCAGCTATCAGATCCAAATATGCAACAATGCCTTGTTACCATTAAGACCCTAACCAGATCTAACCTTGCTGTCAGAGCTCTGATGTAAATGTAGGAAACATCCAAAATAAAGAAATTACGAGCTTTTGTGGTGCTTTAACAACATCTCACTACTTTCGAATTCAGACAAGCCACTGTCATAAACCACAAGGGGCTGCTGGTCAGTTCATAATAAACATCAGTTGCTTACAGTGTCTGAAAAAGTGTGCATTTAACAACAGGAGGGGAGCTCAGAGATTACTTTTCAACTGTTGGGTTTAAAAAGTGGATTTATCTTCACTCCTGTTTATCGGCCTGACTGCAGCAGTGATCCGTGGAGGTGACCTCCATTTGTGATTCTGTTCTGTAATGTTGACCGCTGACTGGAGCTGGAGGAGAAATGTACTTTACTTTATGAACGTAAAAGTGAAGAGAGGACAGGGGAGAAGGAAGAGAGACAACCAGAGTCTCTGCTGTTCAATAAAATTGGGATAAATAAAAACAATTGATCCTGCAGTCAAGCTTGCTTTACTGGTGGTGAACACGCCATCAAACAACCCCCACTGCTGATGTAAATCTATCGCGGGTGCTCAGGCACAAATATTCACAGACAAAGTGATGTTTTGGTTTATCTACTTCATTATTCTCATTCGCCGACTTCCTTCCTCACTCTCTGACTCTCCTAAAGTTATAGTGACAGGCAACTAATTCACATTAAACTCAGGACTGTTTTACAAACTTTAACCAAAGTGCTTTTGATTCAGAAGCCTAACCACAGACGGAATTCTGGTGTGACAGTCTTACCCTATGCCCCACATCCACCCCCACATCCACCCCAACCACTCGTCAGCAATGTAGTGTGTCATTCAGTTAAAGAAATGTGGTGCAGGCAAGACAGATAGTAAAGATGAGAATCAGGAACACTTTCAAATCTGTGTCAATGAGCACAAATTCTGTCAATCATATTTCATTTGAATTTCAGAAACTGATTCTATGCTGGAAATTCACGACCTATCAGCCATCCCATCTAAGTTCATTTCCCAGAATATTGCAGCATTCCTTTAAAAGGAGCGTCCCTAAACAACAACACTGTAGCATCAACTTCCACATGTTGCGAGTTGAGGGTATGAGATGGCAGGTTTGGAAGATTCGGAGAAGGCTAATAAGTGAAATGCAGCTCTCCATAGTCAGTAACCAACATTAAAAAAGCTCTTATGTGAGAGTTCCTGATATTTGTCACAATTTCAACTGTTTGTAGCACCGTATCCTTAACAAAATGAAGCTCATTCTGCCCCTACAGCTGTTGAAAGTCCCTCTGCACATGAACATCAGTGACATATTTTAAATGTTGAACTTTGATGGCCTTCGTGCCTGTGTGACAGCTGTCTTTTGACACCCCTTTGACCAGGCGATCTGAGGTGACAGGCTTTGACTTTACTCCAGCTGAGCTTTCATGACTATTTTTTATTTTTCATAAGGTCCCAAAAGGTTGTCGTGAGAGATTCCAGGTTACCCCTTGCTCTCGCTGACCCTCCTCCACCCCATTTTCTCTGCATCACTGGTCTCGCCGCACACAACAGATGGCTATCGCTGTTCTCCTCACCCCAGTCGAGGCCGGGCCAGGTCCTCTGCTATCTACCAGAGAGAAAGCGGGGAAGGGCGGGAAGCTCAGGGCTGATGTTGAATTTCACACCCCACGGCCTCGGGATTAGTGAGACCTGGAGCTGAAGGACACAGATGGAGGTGGAGGGTGGATGGTTGGTGCTGTCTACTGATGCCTAACAAACAGGGTATGTCTCTGCACACTTCAAACTAACTGGTTATGCTCTCAGCTGTTATTAACTGTGACAGGTAGCACATTAATGAACATGCCATTTATATTGTAGTCCAGTGATAGTCGCTTTCCTGTGACACATGGTCATGTGGATGCAGGGTATGTAGTGCTTTGTCATTACTGATTTATGGACCAAAGATGCTGATGTCATCTGATCCAAAGATACGCCACAGATCTAAATTTAAAGACCTTCATGTGACTAAATCTCTGGTGCAGTGCTTCCTTGTGACTTGCAGCGTTTTGAAGGCAGATTTCGCTGCAGGTTTTGACATAAATCGTCTGAATCCAGACAGAACTGATTTCTCTGCTCAGCATACTGATTTTAAAAAAACCTCAGCTTTTACTATCTGCCACACTGCTGGAGAGTCCCGTGCTACAGTTGTTTGTCTTTGAGGAGAAGATGTTAAAAGAATGATTGGAAACAGAGACAGAGACAATGCACACCTAAAAGAACTTCAACTGACATTTAAAGAGTGTAATATAAATGTCTTAACGGGCTCCGAGCAAATATTACTAATATTTTGTAATTCGTAGGGTTATGTCCAAAAATCCAAGCTCCAAAAATATAAGGGCCAGCACATCGCCAGAGTGACGACACTATAATGCACAGTTTGCTTGTTATCTTGTATATTCAAATCCATGCACAAACCAGATTTTTGTTCACCAATTAATTGGACGTCAATATAAAGAGGGTTCGAACTCGGCTCCGAAGGGAGGCCTGAAGGGAGAGGACGTGGGATCATTTCTTTTGGACAGTTTTAATAATGTAGCTTGCTCTTGCTTTTTTCTGTGATTGCACCAACCAACAGCTTTAAGTTGAGAATCTAAAGACGTCTTCCATCACTAAAAGCAGCCTTCATGTAACCAGTTAATTTACCAGTTATGTGAAGAAACTGGTTTACGCAATTGCTGTTCACTGCTTTTCAATTTCACTGTTGTTTCAATTAATTGATTTCTGTTGATGCAGAAGATTTGACACCTGATACGTGGGCAAACACGTTCATCTTTATTAGCCTCAGATTGGAGATTCTGTCATGGCTCATCTGATATAAGCTGATAACCCAAGTGTATTTTAAATACAGATCTGTCCTAATGTGCCTTAAATTAAAAGTCAATATTAGTAAAGCAATGACAGTGGGTCCAGTGGCTAGAGGAAGGTTTTGTGTGTGTGTGTGTGTGTGTGTGTGTGTGTGTGTGTGTGTGTGCGCGCGCGCAGCGGAGCTCACAACCCTGAGACTTTGGGTTTCAGAGGAGAGTCGGGGTTATCAGCAGAGCTTCAGGCCAAATCCCGGCTGCAGGCAGGAGTCAGGAGGAGTTGGGGCGGTGGGGAAGGAGGAGGGTAAGGGGAGGTAGGGGGCTGTATCAACTCCTCCACATCACAGAGCGGCGGCTGTTTGCCAGACAGAGATCTGCGGCTGCGGTTTTGGGCCGACAGACACATCCCTTAGCGGCGGCGTGCCGTACACGCCTCACAGAGCACATCGGCTTATACCTCGTCTGAAATTCACTTTTGCTCCCAGTAGATTAAACTCACACTTCAGTTCATCTCAAAACACCAGCAGGGACACGGAAATGATGGGCTTCTTACTCGCCCTGCATGCAAAGTATGCACAACAGCTCCATTTTCTTACACATTAATACTGTTTACCACACTCTCCATGAATAACTGTTAGGCTAAATTGAATATTCCCGAGTGGGATAAAAAGGATGAAACATTGCAGTGCACCTGCTGCTTCGGCTTCCCACGGCAAAAGCTAAAATATGAATAAATGAGAGGATTAAGCGCACTTGAGTTTTGCGGATAGTAAAAATATTAGCAGACGTCTGCAATCATGAAGAGAGCCAATGAAGCAGGGTGGAACAGAAATGACTTGAGCTGTAGAGCTGGTGTGTGCCTCGGGACAGAGCTTATGAGCAAACACAGGCTCAGGCAAGGAAGCTACGACAACGGCTCTATACTACATGTCTGACATTTACTACGTCAGGATGGAAATGCTCCTGCAAAGTGCATCAAAGCCATGTTCTTATGAAGGTGAATCAGTCGACTAATGTCTGCCACAGTGTGATGATGTGAATGATGTGAGATTTGCAGGCTTTCTGTCAGGATCTGTGGACTTAGTAATCAGTGTTGATTCATTCAGAGAATAATTTCCCAGTTTGGGATCATTAAAGTATTTCTATCTATCTATGATAGATGAAAACACTATTCAAAACGTTCTGTTTGTATTTGCAAATATTTTCCTTCTGACTAGCCACCCTTCCACCTTCAAATACTGCTCTAATCACTCCCCCCCCCCCCAAAAAAGCTTGCTTATTTGCTTATGGATATTTATAATTCTGACTTTGTACTGTTCATTTATTAATACTGTCTTTCTCAGTTTGAATTTCTTTGACAAAACTACAAGGGCACCTATAAAACATCCCTATTTTGACTCTGATTTGCATCTACTCTACAAAGTAATAAGTAGCTAATAAAGTTATCAAGTAAATATAGTGGAGTAAAAAGTATAATATTTACCTCCAAACTGTAGTGGAGTGAAAGTACAGCATGTGAATAAATGTAACTAGTTCGTTACACTTGATTCCACTGACCCGTGCAGAGGCACATGTTCTGAACCCTGAACACCAGGTGGATATGATCTGCTCACATTGGCCCTCATTTATCAAACGAACGTACGGCAGAAAACCGTGCGTACGACCATTTCCACGCAAACTTCGGCATGTATCAATTTGGACGTGAGCGGAAGCTACGATCAGATCTCACGTCAGGTCTGAGGTCGTGTACGCAAATTTGAGTCTGTGGATTTGCGGTGTAGCACAGCGAAATCTGGCTGAGACTGAAAATATTTATTAAACAAACATCAGCTGTCATTAAGCATAAGCAGTCACATATTTAGAACAGATCGAAACGGATTATTTTTTACGTTTTTACTGATACCACTTTTTTGTAAAATAAAATATGTAAATAGCCTAACATGACAACTAGT
>CAEMYA010000653.1:68650-113981 GCA_903131615.1 Diplodus sargus | reverse complement strand
ATTCAGCCGTCGCATTTATCAAGACCCGATCATTCGTACGCTGGAATTGGTCAGATACGAATGTTTCATAAATCACACGTGTGTCCTGTCGTAAGACCAATTCTGCGCTCAGATCTGCACCCGTTTCCACGCAAGATTGATAAATGAGGGCCAATGAGAATATACTTCCTGTTGAACTTGATTTGATGGAGTTGATCCTTGATTTTTTTAAACGCTGAGGTTTTAATATCCTGTACTTGTGGATACAGTTATGAGTCAGAACAAGTTACTCAGTGGGCACAACTTTCATCACAGCTCAGAAACAGATTTGGACTCGAAGATGAAGCTGTGAGCAAATGTTGTGCTTCTACAGCTCATGACTTTCTACCAGTGTTGATACCAGTAAGTGAGGGTGGCTCTAAAGAAAATTAATGTGTACACATCATCTCATTATCTCCCCAAAGAGAGGGAGGAAGAAAGGGTTATGGTTACATACACATTTATAGTTCTATAATCAAATGATATAACATATTGCACATCATTCTAAAATGGGCTAGTCTCTATACTGAGTACTTTTACCTCACATTATGTAGATTTAGTGTATTTTGATGCTGATACTTTTGTTCGTCGTCCTAAAATGAATTTTAAATAAAGGTCTGAGATATGTGATGTTGAATATTTGGCTTAGAAGCTACAATAAAAAAGACTGTATAGATCCAAATGATCTTTATACTAGCAATAACAACAACTAATACAACAGTCAAGGAGTTTGACCAACTTCTCTCTGATCGCTGTGGGCAGATAGTCTTGTATCTAGACTGAAGAAAATTACTAAGAGACAAACAAGTCTAATAACAAAGAGCTGATCCATCACCCAGAGAACTGGTCACAATAAGAGGTCACTCTAAAATGTGCAGTTTTATCTTGAAAGACATTAATAAGGTACTGACTATAGATTTAAAGTAGTAGAAGTAACATGTTGAAAGGATCTATTCACAAAGAGCCTTGTTCCCCACTGAGCATGAGTGGGAAGCTCAGGACTGACATGTACAGCAGCTTGTTCTGCTTCCTGCCATTATCCACAAATGGAGTCACACCATCTTCAGTGCATCTGCGACCCTGCCTTGTGAGGTTCATAGTTCAGCGTCTAATGAAACGTCATTTTCAAAAGATAGAACCGCACATTTTAGAGTGTCCTCCTATTGTGACCTGTGCAGAACTCACCTGTGCACTAAGCATGCTGTCACACCTGTCAGGTGGATGGATTATGTTGAAAAAGGAGAGGTGCTCACTACATCTGACAGAAATAATAATCTTGTATGCATAAAAACAATCTTGAATCTTTTACTTCAACTTCAAACTAGATAGTGTGTGTCTCGTTGTTGGTCTTGTCCTTTCAAAGAGATGTGTAACTGTTTTTTTATTTATTTAATTTGAATAAAGAAGAGTGTGTGCAGTCGACCCTTAGTATAAAAGAATGTCTCAGCTTGAAGAAACCCTAATAATAAAAAAAAAACTTTTTACATGACATTTGATAACATGGACCACTGTTATTATATTTCATCATATTTTCACCTTTACTGAGACAATACACTTAAATCCCATCTTTTTTTGTTTCAGTGTCAGATGTTACTCTTTGAATAGTCAAGACATGTTATGGTATGAAAAAAATATTGGTTATATATTAACATTGTAATATATTTTATGTCATATAGTTAAAAAAGCATAAAAAACATTTAAAGTCCCGTCAACTGAGTTTCGATGTAGAAAATGTTATTCACCTAAATCCAGCATCAATTACCTCTGAAACCTATCCATTAAAGTTGATGTCTATGGAACGAGAATGAAAAAAGATAACACTTGAAATGTCCGATACCTCAGTATTACTTCAGTTTTCTCTCCAGCACGTTAATGTAGAGCAAACAGAGTCATCACAACATGAACAACACAAGCAGCTCAGAAACCGACCGATCAGTTTCAAAGAGGAGCCCTCAGGGATTCATCTGACCGTCTGTGATGACAATCAAACAGAACTAACGCAATCGCCCCAACAGTTCTGAAGTCACTCTCGTCTCCTGACACTCAAACAGACAGACAGCCTGACAGATAGACAGACAGCAGAGCAGAGCAGCAGGTACAGTGCGGAGGAATACCTTTGCGTTCGCAGCGTTTCTTCCTCCTCCTCTTGAACCTGCGGCGGATCAGGCAGTAGTAGGCTGCCGTGGTGGGAGAACCGTCCACCAGTAGAGCCATAGCTCAGCCTCACAGACGCTTGCTGATCTGTCCCTTCAGCTGCCCTGCGGGCTCTGATGTGTTCCTGATGCTCAGTACAGACACAGAGTGCGCCTATACAACTTTGGACAAGGAGGTTGGCACATTGACTCGCTGTGGTAAATGGCTGTCAGATAAATGGGCTGGGATGTCTCCTGGTCTCCTCCTCCCTCCTCTGTCTCTCTCTGGCTTCTCTCTCCTCTCTCTCTCTCCACCCATTCTCAAATCCACGCTCTGGGCTATGATGAACTTGGCAAGCACTCTTGAAAACTAATTGTCCTTTTTGAATATGCATCTGACACTGCATGAGAGTAGTGTTTAGAGTGGCTGTCAAAGTGCTTAACACTGGGAGGGACAGCATGAGCACTGAAGGAAGCACTGTTCAGCAATAGAAGCTAGGACACCACTTCAATACAGTCTGATATGTTTTGACATAATACATTCAGTGAACCAAAAGATGTCAAAGTGTTCCTCGGAAACCAAACATGTGTGATTGCTTTGTGATCATAGAGACTGCTTTAGTTAAAGATGCATTCAATTGGGAATGTCAATGTGTGCATACTCAAAAGGCTCTGGGAAAAAAAGGAAAGACATTAGATTGCCTGAAAAAAATAAAACAAAAGAGTATGTAAACAATGGCTAAATTCGGGATTCACGGATTCAAATTTTTCATTAGGGTGCAACTAAATACCCAAACCTTATTTTTTCACCAATACCAATGCATTCACAAAACTGTGGAAATATGCCACCTCACAATGTTAAAGAAAGTGAGAAAAATTATTGGATCTGTCCCTTCATCAGAATCTGCACCAGAAGTTAATGAGTTCTATTCTGCATCCAAGTTAATCAACCAGCCAACTAACATATCAATAAACCAACCAACCAACCAACAAACATGTCAACCAACCAGCCAAACAACAAACCAAACTTCTTGTTAAGTTTCGACCTCTAGTGGTTGTAGTAATTATCATAGCAGCAAAGGGGGAAGTCAGCTGACATAGTATAAGGAGTGAAAGGGTCTCGATAAGGAGGAGGATGGAATGGACAGATGAGTCAGACACAGGACTTTCCAAAAAAAACAAAAAAACAGAAGCCAACAGGGAGTTCTTTTAAATGACGTGATGCAGTTAGCATACATCAGGTATATAATGTAACTTAAAATATGTACGAAAACGGAACATAAGTAATGCACTTATAGCCTGAATAACCATGATATATTCCTAAATCTAAACAAACTGCGAGTGTACAAAGGAGGTCAGGTCCACCTGCTGAGGGTTGGTCATGTCCTTTTAGTAAAGAGGATATGAGTCTATTTGGGAGTCTGATGCAATCAATCTATCCAGTTGTTTACTGTAGGCATGAGGCTGTGCTGTGTTTCTGAGTATCACACAGCACTTTAGTGGTGGACTGATAACATTTTTCAAAGCAGTTTGACACATTGCCATGACAACTTATTGTGACAATATGTCTGTGTTGCATTGGTAGCTTGTTTTGCTGCCCCCCAAGTGGACAAACTTAATTGATGGGGCTTTAAAACTGCTGTTTTTCAGTGTAAATGCCTGTTACTACATCGCTTACTTCAACAGTAAAGTTTGCAGGACTTTAAAAAGCGTAGAATATGAAGAGATGATCCAACATCTCCAAAGGTGGACAATTTTACTCTGTGTATTGGTGTTCACCTTTAGCAGATTTGAGGCAATTTTAACACTTCATCTTAGTAACAACATGATGAAGGTTCTCAGTCATCCAGGTCATGGAAAAACCTTTCACCTCTCATCCAAGAGACTTCTTCAGTTCTAACTAACTGGAGGGGAGTTGCAGGCTTTTAAACTCAGTGTGGGAGTGTCCTAACAGAGTCATCTTCTTCTGCTGATTGGCATTATGGGAAATGCAGGATGGAGCTTTATCCACAGAATGGCGTCAAAGTCAGATCTTCGCCTGTACTGCTTCGATTTCACTTTTACTTTTTAAATAGTTAAGTTGCTACTGAATATCTAAACTCAATCACTGGAACACTGCATTACAGCAGGAAAAGTACTGTAGTAGTTTTGAAAATGACATTTGAAAATGACTCACTCTGGTGACTCCTGGCAGTAGTGTCAGAACAAACAAGGTGGCAGACAGTGATGCCATGCTGCTATGACCAGTCGGGCTTTTATATATGCAGAAAATAACGATGTGGTGAACAATAAACCTGAGAATGTGCCATGTTTAATTGTACTTTACGCCTGATGTTATTTCCAGCTGCTAAATATGAATCTAAGTTGTTTGATTTTATTTGTGTTGTTTAAGTTCATAAAGTTCATAATGTAAAAAGACTCAATTTATTAAATAGAGATGAGCTGTAAAGGGATGATGTCATTTATGTAATCAGTTGTTGTAGACATGGTTAAATGTAAAGTGTGAAGTGATGCTGCGACAGTCTGAAAGTCAACACTGCCCCCTTGTGGGCCCCCTTGCACAGTGACACTAACATCACAGCTGAGCAGACACTCAGCAGCGCCTTCCCTTCATTAGCCACGTATTATGATGATGATGATGATTATTAGTGGAGAAATTAAGGTTAAACCTTAATGATCCCCTTGGGGAGACAGACAGAGGCACAGGTGGAACTAATGATATTAATAACGGCTGTGTTCTCCTTCAGGTGTTCCGGTTCAGGACCCCAGGTGTCGTGCCGAACAGAGACATCATTTATGTTATTAGTCACACCTGTGCTCTTTCCCTCCACGACAGGAGGGCAAGATCTGCAAGAGAGACACAGACTGGCTCCTAAAAGTACAACCGACAGGCTCAAATATATAGACGGTAACTGGCAGGAGATATACAAGATCCTGCAAGATATGTCTCCTCAGTTGGACCCGCACAGTCTAATATCCACTACACAGCACACTGGCACACCACCATATCCATATCCAGCAAATATATTCATTTTTGGTGCTGTTATAGCTAATCATGACATACATTAAAAATGTAACCAGTTGCATCATGACAAATATGACGTAACCCTTTCGACTGTATTTCAGAATACTGAAGTTGTTTAGGGGCCAGACTTGGAGTCAGACAGTTTTTTTAAACACACAGTATAAAAAAATCTGTCACTCAGGGTCTGTCAATCAAAATAAAACAAAAGACTCAAGGTGTGTGGGATCATGGGAGTTGTTGTCCTCATTGTTAAACAACCATAATGAGAAAAAAAAAGTTCACAGACGAGTAACGTAACGCAACATGAAGAAAACATTTTAAAGTTTTCTTCATGTTACGTTTCGTCTTGCTCACTCTCCGAATCTCTCCTGGGAGTTATGGTGACAGGCGACCACGTGAAACAAACCATGACCTTGACTGTGTTGTCGGGTAAGAGGAGAAAATGCCTAAGTTCCAAATATGTTTGAAGGCACTGATGGAATGAAACTAGGTGCCAGGGCACCACAGTGTGTTATGCAAGACTGATGGAGTGTTGCCATACGTGCACAGAGGCCACAGGCTATGACTACTCCAAAACCCTGCAAAGTACATATACTCAGTTACTGTATTCAAGTACAATTTTTAGGTATTTGTACTTGATTATTTCCATTTTTTGATACTCTATACATCCACTCCACTACAATATGGAGGTAAATACTGCGCTTTTTACTCCACAACATTTATTTGATTATTTTACTTTTTACAAGTCAGTTTACAGAATGGACGCTACATTAGAGCCGTGGTATAGTGCTTCATCAAATGCATTTATTTCAACTGCAATCAGATTGAAAAACAACACTGATTCCAATAATCAGAAAAAAGCTGAATGTCATAAGCGATGATCGGTGGACCCACAGTAAACAGTATATTCATATCTGTAAATATATGTATAATTTACTTCTATTTGTGCTTTTGATACTTATGTACATTTAATATCAGATACTTGAAGATTTAAAACGAAACGTATGATCCAGTGTTTTTGTTTGACTCTAGACTTAAAATCGGGACATCTTTACGTCTATTGACCTTTACTGTTTATGTGGCTACTACCAATTTGCTTTAGTGCCTCTTCAGCATTCCATGTAAACGCACACAGACAGTACAACAGACACGCAGAGCCTGGTTTATGTCTTCTTTAGAGGCTGGCAGGGCTTCACTACTGCTGCGCTCTGAAATGAAGGAAACAGTCATGTTACTTTAGGATTAAATAGCAGTTCACATACTCAGCATTAATGATAAAGGATTATACAAGGCAAGATAGAAAGGTGAGAATGAGGTCGGAATGTGCATCAGCACTTAAGTTTTGACGTACAAGCTGAGGTGACAGTGAGCGGCCTGCAGGGGGAGCTGCTGTGCTTTACATTTCCACACTGAAGGAGCAGATTGGAGCATATCATCTCGCTCTCCCTACACTGCTCCCTCTCCTCCCACTCCTCTGCACATCTTGACATTCATCACAGCTGAAGGAGCTTGTTAGCAGAAAAGAGGCACATTCAAATGATTCGACGTGGAGGAAAAAGAAGAAGCGGCGCAGTGAGGGCCGATGAGACGGAGACAGCCGCAGAGATCGTGTTCAAAGATTACAATTAGCTGATACTCAGAGGAGTCTCACAGAGCAGGGGAAACCTTCAGGGTGTCACCAGATTATATTAAATTAGTTCAGTTTAATCACGCGGAAGAAAAGACTTTTGGATGTTTGATTTAATTTCGAAATACTGTCTTTCAATTCAGACTGATCACTGACATGAACAAATCAAACAGGAGAGGAAACCTCACAGGGGATCTCCCAGACCAAGTCCTCAGGGTGCTGACCGCCTTGGTGGCTCCTGTTTTAGAGCTTTCTAAAGCCCAACACTGACTTGTTTGACTTGACTTGTATCAATGACTGACTGAGATTCTAGTCACAAAATCAACCTCACAAATAACTGATTCTGTAAAAGTCTTCGGTATGGCCTCAGGGATGGAGCCACTACTCGTTTGCATTTAGAAAAAAAAATAAATCCACACACCCAGTGACGATGGCTGCTGGCCATCTACTTTTAGACGCAGGAGGCCTCAGGAGAGACTCAGCACTGTTGGGACTTCATCTCCCACAAGTCACTTAAGATGATAGACTGAGGATCAAAATCTTAGTGTGTGTGGGTCTGTGGTCATAGAGCAAGCGCACTTACACAATCTATTCATTTCTCTCTCTGGTTTGCACAATCTCTTGTCTTTCCCATTCGGCCATTCTCCTCTCCATCTTCTCTGGGAATTACGCATCACCAGTAGTATCATTAAATAATTTTCACTCCTGATAGAGATGCCTGGTCACCAAAGTGAGACAGTCACCTAAAAGCTGGGCTCATTAGCAGTTGAGAATCCTTGGATTTAGGTAATTAAAGCTTGTATGAGGAAGACTTTGACGTGTATTAAATGACACAGTGGTGGACCAAATCTGTCTCTTTGATTCTGCTTGTTGGAGCTATTTGTCTGTTGTTAGTTTTGGTTTTAACAAGTCATATGTTTTGTTTGATTATTCCAGATGTTTGCTTTATTGAGATTAGAGCTCGATAGCATATTCTTTTGCTAGTTATTTGTTTAATCTATTTATTTAGCATGCTCAGTTTTGTCCAGTTAATATTTTGTTTAGTTTTGTTTTTTGTTTTTTTCAGGAATTTGGGGGAACACTGAGGGCACCTGAGGTTATATAGGCAGAAGATTATGTGTTGGACCATGATGCACCTGGGTGAGCCTAGGTTTTTTAAAATACTAGTTATTAAATACGGGTCACAACAACACTCGTAAATTTTTTTTCTTCTTACAATTAATCTAAATCAGCTTTTTAAATAATGAAACGTGCATATTGTAAGCCCACGTGCACACACTCCACCCCTGATACCCACACACAGGAATTAAACAAAGAGTGTGTGCTGCTTAGTTTGGAATACTGCACTCAAACTGAAGCAACACACACACCCAATCACCATCTGTCCTCTCCTCCCAACACTAACAAAGCTCAACAGCACTTTTAATCAGGGTGACTTAAATCAAAGACGGCGATCACAGGCACGGCGGTGATTAAGACGAGCTGCAGGTCTGAATCAAAGGAAATGTTGAGAGGGAGCAGATACGTGTTCGGACAGGAACATGACAAACAGCAGCAGGAGCCAAGGTCGCACAGCATGAACACAGGCGTCACTGTGGACTCACTTTACTGTCCATTACACAACAGCAACACAATTACATCCACGTCATCTGCTCCCCCTTTCCTCATTCACTCAATTCTTCCTTTTACAGCCTCTGGTCCTTTTAAATAAGTCAATTCAGCTCCATATTCACTACATGCTTCAGTATTTTGCTTAAACAACGTACAAAGATCCTTGAACAGAGGAATTGAGAGAGAGTGAAAACTCACCGGCCCACAGCTCCACCACGAGGAGACAGAGTGGAGCCAAAAATGCATCTGCAGTCTTTGAGCTGGACATGTCACACACACACACACACACACACACACCAAAGTTTAAAAATAATATTTCAGGGAAGTTATACTACAAAAAATGACAAATGTGAAGTCTACTACTTACAGCATTATCCTATTCTTTTTCTATATAATAGATGATATTCAAAACTCATCAACCAGTAAGACTGAATTATTTGGTTGATTTCATTTCTTGCCATTGAAGCTGTTCCTGAGTGAAACAAATCAAAACAGAGCGCAGCTGCTGCAGTGAAATAATCAAGACAGATGTGGAGGGATCGGACATCATTTGTGAGATGAAATAATTTGGTAAAGCTAAGCTAAAAACAGCATCTCCTGTAAGAGAACATCTCTCTCCAAACTTTGCACATGAGAGATGAGCAGCGGACTCTTGTTTTCAGCACCAGGAGCTGTCCACAGCAGGACCGACGCGACCACTACACCAGACACAGCTCACATCTGTCTGCAGCTAACAAGAGCAGATAATGTGACGCAACATCACATATTTTGGTGGCAAAAAACAAAACAAAACAAAACAAAAAACATAATCTGGCTCACATCATCGCTTCTTCAAAATGCATTTACAATTACACAATAGTTTTATTTGGAAGTCATATCCGGAGAAAGAGTTCTCCACCAGGAAGCCTCACATTAACTTCATATTTACTAGCTCTGGAATATATTTTTACACAGATGAAGGACCTTGGACATTTTTCCAGATGATTGTATCACATGAGTTCAGTGTAAAGGATCACATTTAGTGCTTAAGTAACTCACTTGATGTGTGATTGAATACAGGAGACAGAACAACAGACGTGTTCACAGTGACTGAATGGGTGAAAGACTTTACGTTGAACTTAGGCAGAAATATCCGATGGAAAATGTACAAGTAAAGTTAGGTCAAGACTTCAAATTAATGTTCAAGGCTTATTATTAATAATCATCCTGAGTATATAACCAAGACACACACATTTAATTTGTACTTGTGTTCATTTCAAAATGTAACATTGCACTAAATATCAAACGAACTGCAGATTACAGAAAAATGCTTAAAGAGACAGTTCAACCAAAAATAACATTTTCAGTCATTATTTCCTCTCCCTCCTCCAGAGAAGATTTTGGGTAATTTTCCATGGGCGCAACCCACGTACTCAGCTCTGCTGCTCATCCCACAGATGCACGTTCCTTCCAAATGTGGCACAATTTAAAGGGAAATAAACAGGCTTTGTGACGGTATGACACTTTTTGCCAAGAAGCATTGTTACAACAAAGAAATAATCTAGCAAACACAAATTTCCTTACTTTTTGTGCTATGTTTAGCTAGCAGCAGTTAACAGTTACACCTATAAGATGCCTCCTATTGTTAGGAGTATGAATTTGAGCTGGCTGATTCTTATATATTACATTACATCTTATCCTTGTACTGTCTGTATGAAGAGTAAAAGCCAGCCCAGCTACAGTAAACACCAGTTTCATGAGGCTGTGGTCCATCTGTCCCTCTCTTTACAACCAGTACAGACGCTCCCCTATGTTGAACAGCAGAATCCATGAATCACTGTTTTTAAATCTTAGACGTGTTGTGATAAAGTAATTAGAAAACATATGAATTATTAGCAAGGCAGGGCTACAGAGGAGTTTGATCAAACACAAGGATGATATGGAGAGTCAATGGGAGTTATCGATCTGATTTACAACGGAGCATGTGTTGATGCTGATGGTCTTCACTCCTCTCACAGCTAAGTTTCCTAAAACATGCAAATCCTGAATGTGAATCAGCCTGTATATCCTCCTGTTTATTCAGACCTAGCTTCCGCGGCGTGTATGTAGAAATCCAACATTCCTGCACTTCGAGTGCTTGCGGGGAGAACAGTGTCCACAGTAGGAGCTGTTTTGAACTGAAGGGACGAAGCCATTTGTCTAACAGAAGCTTGTTTACCAAAGCAGATCAGTGGACGGCCTTCGACGACACAACGTGGCCTCTCTGGTGAGGCCTGGCCACACAATGAGTCTGCCATGCTGGAATGTTCTCTGCAGCCAATAAGTGAGCGATCAGTCAGTAGTTATATACATTTTTGTATTACTCGATGTGCGGAAAGAGAGAGAGGAAGACTTGTGACACTGAAGCTTGTATGGCTCACCAGAGGTACATGGCCTGATTCTCTTACAGCAAATCCCCTCAAGAATTCCTGCGAAGACGGCAATAATATTATCTTTCATCTGGACAGTCACCAGGTGATTAATCCATCAAATTTAGCCACCAGGAATGTTCGCACGTTGGACAAAGCAGCATCTTGCCAGATGACATTTCAGAGGGTTCAGTGTTTTTGTCATCCATATTTTTTTGTGAGTAAAAAAACTTTAATGGAAACATATAATAATAAAAAAACATGTAAACATTACTAAAGCCTTTTACGTATGTGTGAGCGATGAGGAGACTGTAACCTTCTGCACATAAATCCATGAAACAAACACGTGTCATACTTTCATTATGATTTCCAAATTACTTTTCATCATGTCATCTATTTGTGTCGTCTGTCTCTGCAAAGCTCTATACATACTGTGGTGACACTTAGTAACCTTGTTGTTGATCATTAATCAACGGTAAATGTATAGTTAATTAAACTGATTCACCGTTAACAAACAATGAGATGCTTTATAAACAATTTATTAAGGAACTGTAAAGGTTTGTGAACATCTGAAGAATTTACATCAGATGTTATACAATCATAAATCATTTCATTGTTGGTTAACAAACATATCAATATTATATCATTACTATGATTGATATGAAACTATATATGGTGTTATATGTTGGACATGGTTATAGGTGATATGTCTTAGGTGTTGTCTTGTCCTGGTTTTAAAGTCTGCATTACAGTAAAAAAAAGAAAAATCTCAATATTGTTGTGGTAAAAATATTATTTTTCTATTTATTATTTTTCTATATATATTTTGTATTTTAAGGCCATGTCATCCAGCCTTACATCCAGCGCATCTGGGGCAGCAGGAAGCATCACCATCACTGTGATTAATGACCCAGTCCTCCTTCTGAGCCCAGGCTACCCAGAAAACAAATGAGAGTGAGGAACTGACTCATGTCACTGTGTTTTGATCTACCACCTCTATGGTTAAATGCACACTAGCCAGAAAGATATAAACAACTGTGGCAGACTGACGCTTTGAAGTTTAATATAAGAACAGCAGCAGTCGGGCAGGATTCCTCCTCCAGCAGCAGACTCCTTGTGTCTGAGCTGCAGGTGAATGCATCATCCTAAGAACTTTCTCACATGCTGCTGCTTCAACCCTAACTGTCCTCCAAAAACCAGGAGGGATATTCAAGCGCCAGCCATCACTTTGTTTTTAACTCTTATATAACGCCCTGGTTAGCGACTCTGTGGAGCCTACTAGGCCACGCTGTGACGTCTGAGCAGGATCCAGACACGAGCGGTGGAAGGGAAGCAGCGGTGGACCGGAGGCAGGAGGAGGCATCTTTCTTTCCATTTTCCAAATCCCACAGCACAGACGGATGAGACGCAAACAGTGGGGGATATCTGTAGCCTACTTTCATATATTTGCATATTTTTCAAAATCTGACTCCCAAAGACAGACAATGGGAAGTTCAAGTCAAAAGGTCTACATCCTCATGGTTATTCAAACCTTGTAGGGGTGTGCATTCCTGTTTCAGTGTATCAGAGTCACCTTTCTGTTTCCTCAATCTTTCCACAAGGACACAAAGTGCTCTCTGATTTTAGTTAAAGGGGCACTCAACCGATTTTACACATAAAGGTCTTGACAAGTACAGCCAACAGACAGATGGACAGTCCAATCACAGAAAGCTGTCATAGTCTAGTAGCTATGTTACATCATCTGACCTACCCAGGCCACTTCTGCTACCTCAACTGAGACAATCTGCCAATACCTACTAGGCTTGACCGATATCCAAGACTGATATCAGGGTACTGTCCCACCTAAATATCGTGATAGACAATATTATCTTCACAGATTTGTGGAGTTGCCCGGGTTATTGTACATGTTACACATGCTTACGGCAGAGACAACATGCAGCCTTATTCAAATCCCTTGGCCGGCCTTATTCTCCCACTTTAAACCCAAATATTGTCAGATTGGTGAGCTGGCATCCTTAGAAACTAAGTCCTGCAACCTGTAGTAACCTCCCAAATGTTGAAGCGCGTTGCCTCCACTGCCGCGACCACTTAATAACTCGGAGACTGAAGCACATGACTAGTGCTGCAGTGCCAGAGGAGGCTCGTCCATAGAGGCAGAGGAGGTTGGTCCTCCTCTATTTTTGAGAGGCAAGGGGAAGATCTTTTTTTTTTTTAAGAAAGAGTAACTGGTTGAAATAAATCATTACCAAATCTCAGTATCATTTATAAAATATTATATATATATATTATATCATTAAAAAAGTTTCTTCTTTGGAAGAAAATCCACTTAAAACGGTTCAACAGCGATAGCTGCTGACGGAGGAGGAAGCAGTCTGTGAGAGGAGCAGGGAGCAGGAAGGTGGGGGCTTTTGTCCTCCGTGGGAGGGATCTCCTTCCATTCACTCAATGCATTTAGGATTTTTTCATGCTGATCTATGATTGGCTAAGACACGTAATATGACGCGCTAAGGGAGGACGTCCTCCCTTACCAATCAGCAACCAGAATACAAGATTGACAGCAGGTTGGTCCAATAACAGTTCCCAAATTTCATCCTCACATATATACGACCGTAAACCAAAAATACTTCTATGTATTTTACAGCTTTCACTGCCAGCCATGCTCGGACAAGAAATATGGAGTTTTCAGCGATATTGGAACCGGTTTCAAAGGAAATATAAGCAAATTTCTGAAAGAAAAAAAACTGTTTTGAGAAATCACAGAGAAGCAGTCAGAAAAATAATTCATAGTTTGGGTAGAGCAGTCGCCTGCTATACAGGTGACTGGGGATCGAGTCCCGGAAGGGGTACACGTTGGTATTTTTTTTGTCTTGTATATTAGCCATTTAATAAAATGTTTTTTTTAAAGAAGTCTTGTAAGTCATTGTTTTATTGCTTAATTTTCATTGAATATAAGAAAGTAGGGATAAGAAGTTGACTTGTATAAAATAACAAGACACCGTGGACTGGTTTTCCTCCTGTCCTCCCCAATTTTTTCAGTCACCAGCCGCCACTGTGCAGTGCTGCTGGCTAGCTAGCATATTATCTCTCTACCAGCCAGTCCTCATCAGAAAAACAATATATGCAAATATGCAATGTTGACTATTCAAGCGGCTTATTAAGTCCCATATTCAGGTGTTTATTGTTAGGTGGCGACCTCTAATGGCTGTTGTAACTAGAAAAATTGCATTTCCTGCGAAAATACAGTGTGAATGCTGAAGCGCAATCTGCTGAATGTACTGCCGAAAAGCTGAAAAAGCTGAAAGCTGAAATGCCAGAAAAGTTGAAAGGGCTGAAAAGCTGAAAAAGTTGAACATATTGCTGGCTGAACAGTTTCTGGAGCTGAAGATGAAGCTGAATGTATGAAAAAGCTGAAAAGGCTGGAAAAGCTGAAAAGGCTGGAAAAACTGAAAAGGCTGAAAAGCTGAAAAGGCAGAAAAGTGAAAGGCTAAAGGAGTTGAAAAAGTTGAACATTTTAATTGCTGAACATGAAGTTGAATGTTTGAAAGAGCTGAAAAGGCAGAAAGGTGAATATCTGAAAAGGCTAAAAAGCTGTAGAGTAAGAGGGCTGGAAGAAGTTAAAATATTTTCTAAAAAGCTGAAAAGGTGAAAAGCTGTAGAGTAAGAGGGCTGGAAGGGGTTAAAATGGTGAAAAAAGCATGAAAAGGATGGAAAGCTGTAGAGTGAGAGGGCTGAAAAAGCTAAAACAGGTGTAAAAAGAATGAAAATGTAAAAAAGTTAAAGGGTGAAAGAGCTTAAAAAGGTGAAAAAAGGATGAAAATGTAAATAGCTGTAGAGTAAGAGAGCCTAACAAGTTTAAAAAGGATGAAGTAAGAGAGCCGAGAAAGCTGAAAAAGCTGAAAAAGGATGAAAAGCTGTAGAGTGAGAGGGCCGAAAAAGGTAAAACAGGTGAAAAAATGATGAACATGTAAAAAAAGAGGGCTGAAAGAGCTCAAAAGGTGAAATAAAGCTGTAAAGTAAAAGGGCTGGAAGAGGTTAAAATGGTGAAAAAAGGCTAAAAAGGTGAAAAGTGAAAGGCTGGAAGAGCTTAAAAATGTGAAAAAAGGATGAAAAGCTGTAGACTAAGAGGGCCGGACAAGTTTAAAAAGGTTAAAAAGAATGAAGTAAGAGGGCTGACAAAGCTTCAAAAGGTGAAAAGGATCAAAAGCTATAGAGTAAGAGGGCTGGAAGAGGTTAAAATGGTAAAAAGGGCTAAAAAGTTGTAAAGTTAAAGGCTAAAAGAGTTTAAAAGGGTGAAAAAAGCATGAAAAGGATGGAAAAGGATGAAAAGCTGTAGAGTGAGAGGGCTGAAGAAGCTAAAACAGGTGAAAAAAGGATGAAAATGTACAAAAGTCAAGGATGAAAGAGCTTAAAATGGCTGCACATACGCTGGAGCAGGAGCACACCTGATTTGGATCAGGTGTGCTCTTGCATGGTTGAAATGAAAACCTGCAGCCACAGTGGCCCTTTCCTGCATCAGTTTGACACCATTGGTCTATGTAAAGTAAAAGATGTGGGATCCAGCTAATGAGAATCCTTTCTCCAGTGTTCCAGATGCTCTCAATCAAGTGATGATGTCACACACTCTAGCTCACGCAATACACACGCATTGTTCAGATACACATGCTGGAGAAGTAACAGAGACAGAGATGAAGGGATCCCATAAGAATGAATGGGAAAACGCCTCCCAAACCCCTGCGATTCTTGAAAAGACTGTAATGGTTATGGCCAAAATATTTATATGATGAGTGAGAGGAGACATAGCTGAACTCGCTCATGTCGTTTTTATTTCTGTCGAGTCAGAAATCAGGGCACAGGAGCGAGAGACAAATCAGGTACCGTCTGCTCTCGGTCAGAAATTTAGGCTCAAAATTAACATTGCGGCTTATGGAGCGGCTGCTCGGGTTCTTGTCGCTCCAGGGCTTCCACATCCAAAACTGTAAGACGTACATCTGAAATGAGACGATCAGCTGAAAGCCAATAAGATTTCCTACATTTTTATGCATATATTGTCTATGTCAAGTAAAAGGTGAGGGATCAAAATCAAGCTGAAGACAATTTTGTCTCCCCTTCTTGGAGCGGCCTCACACTCTAGCAATGATGTCATGCACTCTAGCTGACGCAATACACACCCATTATAAAATCAGAAGAGGAGCTAAAAGTTCCTAAAACTGAAACTGCGATATTTTCAAAACCGTAATACATTTTAAAAACTGAATACAGTGTCAATAGTTCAAGTTTTGCTGACTTGTTTAAAGTTGGAATGGCATCTCCAGCTCAACGTATGAGGGAGAAGAAGAGGTTGAAAGGTGAGTTTTGCAGAGGATTTTAATGTTTTCCCATTCGCGTCAATGTAAAAAATTTTGGGGGAAAAGCTGAATTGCTGAAAAAGCTGAAGAGTTGAAAAGCTGAAGGGTGAAAGAGCTGAAAAAGCTGAACATTTTAAAAGTTTAATGGTTTCAATAGCTGAATGTATGCTGAAGTTATAGCAGAATGAAATTTGAAAAAAATCACCATTAGGATGAATGGGCAAAATTTTGCAGAAAAAGCTGAATATTTCCAAAAGTAGAAAAGATAGAAAAGCCAAAAGTAATAGCCATCATGTCCTAAACAAGCTGAACATTTTGATGGTTGAATGGTTTCAATCGCTCAAAATTTGTAGGAGGAGATAGGTGCCAAAAAACGTACGGAATCCGGAATAATAACTAGAAAAATTGTATTTCCTGCGAAAATACAGTGTGAATGCTGAAGGCTGAAGCGAAATCTACTGAATGTACTGCCGAAAATCTGAAAAAGCTGAAAAAGTTGAAAAGTTCAAGGCCCAAAGAGTTTAAAAAGTTGAACATGTTGATAGTTGAACAGTTTCTGTAGCTGAACATGAAGCTGAATGTATAAAGAAGCTGAAAAGGCAGAAGCTGTAGACTAAGTGGGCGGAAAGGGGTGAAAAGGGTGAAAAGAGACTGAAAAGGCCGAAAAGTTGTGGAGTAACAGGGTTGAAAGAGCTTAAAAGGGTGAAAAAAGACTGAAAAGGTGTAAAGTTAAAGGCAGAAATAGCATAAAAAGGTGAAAAAAGACTGAAAAGGTGGAAAGAGAAAGGCAGAAAGAGCTTAAAAAGGTGAAAAAAGACTGAAAAGGCCGAAAACTTGTAGAGTAAGAGGACAGAAAGAGCTTAACAATGTGAAAAAAGACTAAAAAGGTGGAAAGTTAAAGGCAGAAAGAGCTTAAAAAGGTGAAAAAAGACTGAAGAGGTGGAAAGATAAAGGCAGACAGAGCTTAAAAAGGTGAAAAAAGACTGAAAAGGTGGAAAGGTAAAGTCAGAAAAAGCTTAAATTGGCTGCATCGTCTATGTAAAGTAAAAGATGTGGGATCCAAATCCAGCTGAAGAAAAGTCTTTCTCCAGATTTTCCAGCTGCTCCCCACTCGAAAGATGATGTCATCCACTCGAGCTCAGGCACTACACGCATACACACGCTGGAGAAGTAGCAGAGCCAGAGATGAAGCAGTCCCCATAAGAATGAATGGGGAAACGCCTCCCAAACCCCTGAGATTTTGGAAAAAACTGTAACGGTTATGGCAAAAATATTTACATGATGAGTGAGAGGAGACATGGCTGAACTCGCTCATGTCGTTTCTATTTCTGTTGAGTGAGTAATGAGGGCACAGGAGCGAGAGACAAATCAGGTACCGTCTGTTCTCGGCCAGAAATTTGGGCTCAAAATTAACATTGCGGCTTATGGAGCTGCTGCTCAGGTTCTTGTGACTCCAGGGCTTCCACATCCAAAACTGTAAGTCGTACATGTGAAATGAGACCATCAGCTGAAAGCCAACAAGATTTCCTACATTTCTATGCATATATTGTCTATGTCAAGTAAATGATATGGGACCAAAATCAAGCTGAAGAGAATTTTCATTCCTATCTTCGAAAAAGCCGCTCTCCACTCTGGCGATGATGTTACCCACTCTAGCCGACGCAATACACACCCATTATAAAATCAGAAGAGGGGCTAAAAGTTCCTATGCTGTGTCAGCATTCACACTAATAAATTCCATAATGCCTTCAGCATTCACACTAATTATTACAGCAATAAAGAACACAGGGCTCTATCTTACAGCTGGGACAGCGTAGCACAGAGCACAGCGTATTATACAGCTGATGAATTAGCAATTATATTCAGAATATAAGACAGAAGGTCTTGTTGTCTGTATCAACAACTGACATATTTTTGCTATATTTCCTGTCAGCATCTTCTCATCACAGCTGGAAAAAAACTGTCAAATAAAAAAAGCCCTGCCTCATTTTCACCTTGACTTCTCTTAATCCTGGTTTAGCCTCAGAGTTTCCCTCGTCTCCTCTGAATCCTGCACCATCTGAGACAAAGCTGTCAGCCGAGCTATTTTTGTACGAGGAGAGCTCATTTGATTTCATCCCAGCACTCAATGTTGCCTCTTGTGACAGCATTCTAGTGTACGAGAGGTTAATTTACATTTTATTTTTTGGGTTTGCAAAAGCACCCGTGGATGACCTAGATATGGCAAAACAGTCCACAGGTCTGCGAGTGGTCTCCAGATGCTGCAGTGTTTGATACACACCGCTGCTCTGAACAGACTAAAGGATAGACCACAAAAGACAATATGACATGTTCAGATAGTTAATAAGCATTCCAATAAATAATGTCATCTTCTCGGCTCAAACTAAAGTGTTCAAAAATCACCAAGAGGACGTTAAAGTTTAAAATAATGTTTGGTGAGACGTGCTGACGCCAACATTACTTCCTGACGCACTTAATTCAATAGGCTGATTCCAATATATTTTTTATGCAATACATGTATTTTTGATTACTTTAGGTCAATAAATAAGTCAGATTCAATATTTAATTGATTATTTATCCAATATTTATATTTACAGATATCAAAATTGAATGAAATATATGTTTTACGTTCTGTTTGACTGTAACTGTACATTCGATATGCTTTATATACAGCACATCACTCTCTTTATCTATATAAGAGTTCAATTTTGAGATCAATAGGTCGCCGCTGTGTGCATGTCGTAGAATCTGCAGTTGTTTTAATCCACAGAATAGTACAAATGTTTCTTCATAAATAAGATGGTCCCTACATTTAGAGCAGGATGGTCCTCAGGAAACCCTCTAACTCTTCTTCCCCCGACTGTTCTAAATGTGTGGTGTACCATTCAGAATAAAGGTATCATTATCAAGCCCTCTCCATGTCTCCCGTCCTTTTATGACTTTTTTTCTCCTTGTTGGTGGCTTTTATCTGTGCAGCCACTCCGCTCAATGAGTCCCCAGAGCGCTGTTGAATTACGCTGGTACAGAGGCCGTTCGATTGGCTGTCTCTTACTGTATTGTAAAATGTCTGTCTTGGAAGCAGCTGGGGCTGATGAGACGCTCTGCTGACAGGGCCCGACACACACACTTGCAAGCCCACGCGCAAACACACACACACAGTGGCACGTTAACTATGTGCCCTTTACTCTCCCATGCTCATTCATTTTATTGACATTGAGATGAAATTGAAAGTATGAGGGGCCCAGGGGACGCTGCGTTCCAGGGAAGGGTCACATACCTGCGACCTTCAACATTACAACACATTGGTCACATCTCTCGGTCCTAAAATCTAATCTGCAGGAGAGCTGATTCAATAAACAGGCTGATATCAGTGCTCCTCCTGACCACAGCTCGATACTTTGGTATCAACGTGGCTGCCTCACAGTTTGCCCCACAAATACTGAGCAGATCGCATTAAATCTACTGTGGATATTCATGGTCCAGGACCCAGACCAACATTTTCCACCTGTACCACTGGCCCATTGAGCAAAAACACACAAAACAAAAGACTTCCACATTTTTGTCTTTTTTAGACATCTTTTCAATGCTAGCCATTGTCGTCCAAATGACGTTCGTACAGGATTAAAAATGTTAACGTTTTTACAATGTAATTTTAGACATCTTTTCAACTTCAGCTATAGACGTCTAAAGAACTTCTTTGGTTTCAAACGGCCAAATTTTACTCCATGCTGCAAAAGCAACAGGGTGGATTCCAACCCTCGGTGGCCTGCATGAGGCATGTACTTCACCAAGATGTCTAAAATTACATCTGAAATCACACTGTAAAAACTGTGAGGATGTCACTTGGACATCAATAGAGAACGTTGAGAAGAATTCTAAAAAAGAAAAATGCCACAGAAACGTACACTCTGGTGCCCTTTAGGACATCTTTTCAACGTTGTCAAAGACGTTGAATTAGCATCTTTTGGATATAAAACATAGGGACACCCATTCATTCAGTGATGTATCTGGATAACTAGCCAGCATGATGAACAAATCTATGAAAAGAAACCAGAATTATCCTTTCAGAACATCACTTTAGACTCTGGTTACTCGCTACCCTGCTTCCCTGTGCCTATCCCACCAGTGGTTGGCTCTGATAAATTAACATGTTCAGTTTCCAAGGTGAAAATAACAAAGTCATGTGCTCCTGGGGCACAGAAAGACACACCAGGCATATGAATAACTGCGGTGAGAATCTTGAGAGGTTTTTTTTTTTTTCAGGCTCATAATTCCTCCGAAGGAAGGCAGGAACTATGAGCTGTTTTGCTTCTAGCACCATCGGTTTCCCAAAACTAATTCATTCAAGTAGAGATAACCCCTCAAGATCCAATTCGCTATGGTAGCGACAATGACTCAGGACCTCCACTGCAATCGGTCCTCTCTGCTCTCCAAACAAGCTTTTTACAGCCTTAAATGTAATCAATAAGATATGTGTATCAGTGAAGTTATTTGTTAATTAGCTAACGAGGTATTTGTGAGCAGCCGTAGATAATTTGTGATCTACAGCTGCAACTAATGATTTTTTTCATCATCAATTGATCTGCTGTTTATTTTCACTATTAATCATTACTTCCTTACATTATTAAATGTCTAAAGGTTGTGAAAGAAGCTCATCACAATTTCCCAGAGTGCAAAGAGTCTGTCTTTAAATTGCTCATTTTGTCCAGCTCACAGCTCAAAACCTGACGACACTTCACTTCCTGTCATGAATGAGAGGGAAAAGCAGCTTACATTCCAACAATACGAAACGATTAATCAAATTGACCGATAATTTTCTTGCAAACGACAAATTGATGAATCACCTTATTGTTGCAGCTCTATCATGATCTTCAGAAGTGCTCTTCACTGTCACATTTGACAAAGCCAGGCTAGCTCCCCCCCCCAAAAAAGTCTGACTATAGATTTCATTTCAGCATTGAGAGCATGTGAGCATTATTATTTTGGGTGCCTACTAGCAAATGTTTACATGCTTTAATGTTCACAAAACATATTCTCCAGTGCTGCAGCACCTCTATTCACCCTCTGTCTGAATGCTGTTTTAGCTCCTATCTCTTTAATGCCCCCCTCCTGAAAAGGCCAGTCTGCTCTGATTGGCCAGCTGCCACACTACTTCCACATCATCTCTATTAGTGCTTTTAACCACAACTGTGCTGGGGGCGTGGCTGAGGACGGTGACCGTACAGTTGTGACATCACAAACTGACAGAAGTCCTGACAGCTGGTTTAAAGACACAGTATGTGAACACAGGCTGTGAGCACTTCTACATGGACTGAGCATTTTGAAACTTTCACAGTAAGACAAATAGACCTGTTTTATAGTTAAAAATAATAATACGTTTCCTCACTTTCTACAAGATGGAACCTTAAAGTTGTTAAGAGGTATTTTGTATTTATGTTTATGAACAGTTTATGGGAAAGAGTTCTTAAATCTTAACATGATGAATGTCAGTTTTGCTCCTGGTTAAATTAATGAGCTTAATATCAAAGTTTACAGTCACAAACACACTTCCCACTCTCTCTCAACTCCTGAGTGAGTGAGATAAAACAGTCATGTGGTGCTTCAGCTGTCAGTGATGAAGCACTGACTCATTGTGTCTGTTTAATAAAGAGCCAACGAGGCAGTGATTCTGGACAGTCACATCCTCTCTGTTCCACTGTACAGCAGGGAGAAAGTCACCTTGTCTCCCTGCAGTAACAGCACCCAGGGGTCCGGTCCCGCCCTCCCTGTCACGGCGTGGCCACTGCTGGCCCCATCTGACGCACTGACACAATGTTGCACACACTCCGTCCCCTCCCAAAATAAGCTCGGCGACACGAGAGCAACAGAGCATCAGCTGCTGTGATGTGATTCTGGCTGACATCGTTCCGCAGAGACAAAACATATAATTAGATTTTAGATTCCTTGTCGCGAGTCCGAATCTAATTTATTATCATATTTTTTCAAGCTGAGGTCCACTGATACGATAACCTCTGCTGCTTTTGGCCTCGGCCTCGAATCCGAAACGGAACAAGAAGCTTGAGAGGAATCAGACAATCCAGGGTTTTAATTCCCACTGCTTTCATGTGTCAAAAACCTGCATGCCAAGTCTATTGAGAACATTTCGTCCCTTAAAGATGGGAGAAAGAAGCTCCACAACAATGAATCAGCGAGCCAGAGTTTATTTGGGTAAATCCTCACGCTGCTATCAGCTCTTATTCTCTAATTCTCAGGTGGATGGACCACACTGCCAGTGACTCATCAGTCCACACACACACACACACACACACACACACACACACACACACACACACACACACACACAGATACAGACATCTCACGACATCAGACATCTCACGACATCAGCACGTTAAGACTCCACACAACTGCACCCATTTGTTGTCTTGTCAGAAATTATTACACCAAAAAAGTGGATTGACTCTGCAGCGGTTGTGTAAGCAGCTTGTGGCGGTGTCCTGAGTTAACCTTGTCCTTCCTGCTGTATCTGACTCCAGCACCCACCATCTTAAAATCCACCTCCAGGCTCCTGCTTCAGTCACAGCGTGTTAACGAAGTGGAGCAGGCAGGAGATCAAAGTCCAATCGGGGATCCTTGGCTTGACGTCTGACAGACGCAGAAGGTGCAGAAGGATTCACCTCTAAATACATAAGCAGCCCCTGGAGGACAAGGTCACACCCCAGCAGGCTCTTGATGCCGGAAGATAATGTGACCTTTGTTGAGATGTGAGAGGATGAGTTTACTGAAGTGATCAATTGTCTGCTCAATCTCAAAGTGAGTTGAACTGTTTTTCAATGGAAGATCCAATCCAAAGTCACTATTTACACGAGTTGAACACACAGTATTTAGTTTGTGCAGACATAAGTAGCAGGGGATCATGGGAGTTGTCCTCCTTGTTTAATAACCACCGCTGATGATGAAAATCTTTCTGACATGACTCAAGACACAAACGTTCACAGATGAGGTAATGTTTAAAGCAGGGGTCGCCAACCCGTCGATCGCGATCCACCTGTCGATCTTTGGGACTTTCCCTGTAGATCCCGAAAATATTCGGAAAAATAAATACACAATAACCTAATGCCTGATTAACGTTCGCAAACGTTTTGCTAGCGCCTTCATCTCTTGAATTGGCTGCAGTACTGTCATAGTAGCGTGACACTGACCAATATGATTAGAAAAAAGTACAATTATTTTGAACCAATGAGAGACGAGAAGCCGCCCCCCACAACGACGCCAGGTCTACGTTGCTAGCAACAACCAACATGGTTGAGGCTCCGCGAAAGAAGGCTAAAATATACAATTTTCATCCAGAATGGGAAGAAGAATTTATTTTTACGTTGGTAAAAGACAAGTGTATTTGTATGTTATGCCACCAAACTCAAGCACTGAGGAAAAGAGGAAACCTGGAGCGGCACCACAACACCAACCACCCGAAATTCAAGGACCTCTTCCCACAAAAAAGTGCTATCCGTGCTAAAAAAAGTTGAGGAGCTAAAATCGGCGTTGAAAGCCCAGCAGTTGCTCTTCGTTAAACCTGCTGTTCGACACCAGGCTGCCACAGAAGCATCATATCGTGTAAGTCACCTTTTGGCTAAACACAAGAAGCCTTTTACAGATGGGGAGTTATTGAAGGAGGCTATGACTATTACCGCCAACACAGTTTTCGAGGATTTCAAAAACAAAGATGACATCGCAGCAGCACTCAGCAGTGTCCAGCTCGGCCCTGCAACAGTGACAAGAAGGGTCGAAGCACTGTCGGAGGACGTGGATCGACAGGTGTTAAGGGACTTATCACTTTGTGAATATTTCTCACTGCAGTTGGATGAATCCCTGGATGTAACCGACACAGCTCAACTCGTTGTGTTTGTCAGAATGGCCTTCCAGGATTCTACAACGAAGGAAGACTTTCTCACTCTTTTGCACTTAAAGGACAGAACAAGAGGTGAGGATATTTTCAACAAGTTCAAAGAATATGTCCTTGAAAATGACGTTCCCATTCATAAACTGGTAGCGATCACTACTGATGGGGCACCGGCGATGCTCGGTGTGCGCTCCAGTTTTATTGCACTGTGCCGCAACGATCCTGCTTTCCCAGACTTTATGAGTTATCACTGCGTAATTCATCAGCAGGCCTTGGTGGGGAAAGTCGTGGACTTCTCTCACGTCATGACATTGGTGGTCAAATTGATCAACTCGATTCGAGCTAAAGCTCTTCAACACCGCTTATTCAAGTCGTTAATGGATGAGCTTGATGCCGCTCATGGAGACCTAATTCTCCATGCTGATGTGCGCTGGCTGAGTCGCGGCAGAGTGCTGCAGCGATTTGTTGACTTGCTGCCCGAGATAAAGACTTTTCTGTCAACGAGGAATGAGGAGCACAAAGAATTGTCCGATGATGCGTGGCTACTTGACCTGGGATTTTTGACGGATTTAACAGCAAAACTCAATGCACTCAACACTGACATCCAGGGAAGAAACAGACACCTGTCCCACATGATGAGCGCTGTGAACGCGTTCAAGGCCAAACTCTGTGTTTGGACTGCACATCTGAACACCAGGAAGCTAACACATTTTCCTAACCTGGACAAAATGGCACAAGTGATCAAAGACAAGGATTTCCACCCGGAGCAGTACTGCACTCACCTGGACAAAGTGGCAGCGGAGTTCAGTCGGCGTTTTGGTGAGTTAGATGTCATGGAAGACATTGTTGCATTTGTCTCAAACCCATTCCAGCCCACTGATATAGAGCAGGTAGCAGCCAAATTTCACCAAGTGTTTGCTTTGCAAAGTAGTGTTGACATGGAGATCATTGATTTGCAAAATGACATTGAACTGAAAGGCAGATCAAGGGACAGTGACTTTTGGGGACTTGTAAGCAGAGAGAAGTTTCCCCTCCTCACTACATGCGCACTGAAAGTGAGTGCCTACTTTGGATCCACGTACCTCTGTGAAATGGCATTTTCACAGATGACATGACAGACACCTCACAGACTGCCTCAGATTGGCTGTCTGCAGCTATGAGCCAAACTACAAAGAACTCACAGACAGTATGCAATCACAACCCTCACACTGACTTGAGTCAACATAACTGCAAAAGCATTGCCTGTTGGCACTGTAAAAGTGTAGCACTGCATAAGATGGGTCTTAACTGCATTTCATTTCATTAACTGGGTAAGTTGTTTCCACTCATTCTGCTGTTTAAATGTTAAAAAAGTAAGAGTAGTAACTTATATGATGCAAGTTCATAAGCTTCATAATTAACTCTTAAAAAAATGTGTTGATTTTTTCCCACTATGAACAAAATGACCTAATGTGCATTATTCTCTTATGCAAATATGTAGATTTATTCTTTGTGTTGGTATGAACCTGTTCATTACAAAATGTGTAGATTTCTCCCTAATGTGAACAAAAGTATGAACAAAAGTAAATGTAGTAACTTATATGAAGCATGCACTGATTGATTTGCTGATTACAAAATGTGTTGATTTTTTTTCTGTGAACATAACTCTGTAATGTAAATATAGGCCACTTGCCTCTATTCTTTGTGTTGAATTTAATGCAGCTTTAAAGTGATGGTGTGATGTTAACTTCTTAAAGCAAAGGCCAAGACCTGATTAATATGCCAGAGTTTGCCTAAATAAAAGGCTTTGATTTGAAAGTATTTGGGCTTTTTTCTTGTGATGCTTCAATAGGTAGATCTTTCCTTTGTTCAGGACCGAGGTCAGGGATCTTGGGCTCAGAAAGGTTGGTGACCACTGGTTTAAAGTATTCTTCACGTTAGGCCTCCTCTCGCTCTCCGACTTCCTTCCTCACTCTCGACCAAATGAAACGCACTGTTACCTTGAAGAAACTTGTGGATTTCTCTGGTTTGAACACTGTTGGTAACATATAGAATAACACAAGAACAACACACAATAAAACAATATGTAGAACAAAGGTGGGGTTGTTCTTAGACATTTCAATGCAGAAACATTAAATATGATCTCTAAGAGACTTATTCTTAGTCTATAGGGCCAATTTTACATTTTCCAAATTAAAATATTGTCATGGTGGTCTCAAACTACCAACCGGTGTCCTGATCAGACCATTTCAACAATTTCAACTCAGTAACTTAAGTAGACGTATTTAGAACTGGAACTTAGTGTCACTTAGTGGCCTGCAAGTTATAATTTTATCTGCTCCCAACTCTATTATTTTAGGGTAATCATAAAATCATGTTGCAGTATTTTGTTACTCATGACTTCTTATCAAACAAGTTGCACATAACTGCACTTGTTCCATGACATTTCCAGTGCAGTAAATGTATATTTGCAATGTGCAATTGAAAGTGAATGTATTGAGGCGCGCAGGTAGTCCGGAGGACCTGTGCTGCATGTCACACCCCCCAACTCTCTTCCCTTTCTGATCTATCCACTGTCAAATAACGGTGTCTATGCCTCAAAAAATCTTTTAAAAGAAAGTGAATGTATTGAAAGGTATTTTGTCCAGAGCAACTTACAGTGATTCATACATACATTCATGCACTGATGATGGTGGCTGCAATGAAGGTGCCGACCAGCACATCAGGAGCAGTTTTTGGATCAGAATCTTGCCCAAGGACACTCCGACATGAAGACCAGGGGAACTGAACCAGTAACCTTCCGATAACAAGACCCAGGCTGTAACCCTGAGCTACAGCCGCCTAATCAGATATCACTGAGGATTGTAACATGCAACAAGGTCTTCAGCTGAATCAGCAAAGGGTCACAACCAGCGAACAAGGCTGTATATATATGTATATATATATATATATATATATATATATACACATAATTTATTTTTTATTTTTTTTACATGCCTTTTTGACATTTGGTGTGCCAGTGCTGACAGACAGCAACCAGACAGGAAGTCCTTTTCACACAGAGTCACCACATTATCTCTGGAGCAGTGGTTCGCCAATTCTCTGCCTTTGTTTGTTCAGACAGCACCAAGCAGCTCCAGCGTAAAGATGAACCGCTGTGTAATTCACAGAGAAAGATGCTGCGGATATCTAAAGAGGCGTGACATCTGTTTGTGTTTTTAAGGTGTTTCAGCAGGTGTCTATCTATCAATCTAAACATGCACCCGCTGACTGTTAAAGGTCCCATATCATGAAAAACACGTTTTCTCTGGTCTCTACTTATATAAACTGGTCCTCCCTGAGCCTGCCAACTCCCAGAATGATGAAAACAAGTGATTCCTCCATGGTCTCTGCAGCCCACCCACTGGTAACATGGCGCTCCTACAGGCTGTTCAGATTCAGCTCAGCTCATAACGAAAGGACTCATTATCATAGTCCCGCCTCCTCTGGACGGTGATAGGAGATATCTGAGAGGGGGGCGTTCATCCCCGAGGTGAAGTTCAGAGTGTCCAGGAGTGAGACAGCAGAGAGACAGCAGCGTATCGCAATGTCGTCGCTCCACGCTGGACACACAAGTCGCTCTGTTGTTGGTTGTAAAAATCAACATCAGTGCCTATATTCTGTCCCAGCTACAGAACAACAGACAGTGGTTGCGTTTCATATTTTAACAACAACGTGCCGGCTGCGGTTCCTGTTAGCTTGTATGTGTGTGCTAACCACTTCACATTGGACCGCTTCAGTAACAGTAACGAGGGTCAGTACAAAGCTGGCTTTGCCTCGACACTGACCCTCATAAAAGGATCAGTCCCACCCATACCGAACCCAGCAACTGCACCTGAGCCACCGATAAGTGTCGCCACGGTTTGATAGTATTTACAGTTGCCTAAGTTGCGAGTCTGGAGAAGTCTGCTGGAAATCGGCTAACTAGTTTGCTCCGGTTCGGTCCGCTATGCAATGGAGTTTAATGTTAATAATATTATGATGGAGCTTGGTTGTCACAGTAAAGTCTAGTCTGGAAACATGTGCAGACTGGAGACAGAGACAATACGAACAGTGTCCAAGAGTTTGGTGACTGTGTTAGAGACAAACACAGCTTTCGCTAGCTGTTAACCATGAGCTACCTGGCAGTAACTGTAACAACACATACGAACAAACTTACCATTCTGAACGTCCTGCTGCAGCCGCAGAGTCTGTACTTCTTCAGGAGCCTCTCCTTCTGGGTCCGATTCTGGGTCAAACTGGTTCGGTTGAACGAAGAAATCTCCGCGAGCCATAGCATTACATCCACCGTAAACATTAGCACATACTACTGCTAGCGCAAGGGGAATCCTCTCCCTGAGAGTGACGTAGCAGGAAGCGCTGTCCAAGTAGGCGTTGACAGCCGGAGCTCATTAGCATTTAAAGGTGCAGGCACAGAAACAGACTGCTCTGAATAGAGCCTGTAGAGAGACTTTTAGACAGCTGGAATTCAGGACCACGCATGGGTTTGGGGCAATGCATATCGAATACAGAGTTTCTGGACTTCTGACAGCTGTGTGAAATTGATGAAAAACAGTATAATATGGGACCTTTAATGTTCACATGGATGCTGTTATAATGTGCTGTGATTGAGATCCTGACCCCTGGAAAGTTACGTTTTTCGTTTTGTTACATTACATTACATTACAGTCACTATTACTAACCCGGACACTGTCTGACTCTGTCACTCGCGGGGAGGGATGCTGTTCTCTGGGGGAAAGTTGACTGAGGTCTCAGTCAGGAGGGCTGACTTTTGCGGTGATTTTTTTCAAGACATCAACTACAACAATGAAACAGTGGAAGGAGACAAACACTTGGTGAGTTAAAGTTTTTTGCTGGTAAGCTGTTTTTCAGGCAGAAATGTGACGAAGAGTCAGTAGGACAGATAGGATGACAGACACTCATGAAGACACGACCAGTTACTACGTTACTGTTGTTGGTTAGGGTTAGTCATGTGACGTTGCTTTGAGGGACATTTCTCTTTATTACAAGGACCTGTTTAGTTGTCAGACTGTGAAGGCCATCAAATGGACATGCCCCTGCTCCGCGTTGCCAGCTTAAACATTCACACAGGTAGGGTTCGCCTCTGCTGCGTTTCTGATACTACCTATTAATTATTAATAGGTACAAAATACTCTTCAATACATTCACTTTCAATTGCACATTGCAAATATACATTTGCTGCAGTGGACATGGCTGGAAATGTCATGGAACATGTGCAGTTATGTGCAACTTATTAGATTGTTATTACTTTTATGTAGTTTTTTGATTTTTTGTATGTCAATTTTGTGTTTCCTTATAATAGTGTGAAATTTTAACATTATTTAGGTGGAGGCTTCAAATAAGCACACTGGGTTTTTTGCCTCTTCCTGCACTGTATGTTATTTGTATTCTTTGTCAGTATTTGTGTATTTTTTTAAATTGTGCTAAATAAATAAATAAATAAATAAATAAATAACCTCCAGAGGGGCATCTGAGTCGCAGCAAAATTTCACCCTCCGCCGCATCTGAAACTCTCACACAGGGGAGGATGCGGAGAATAGACAGAGGATCCCTGCACTCAAAGGGCAGTGGGAAAAACAGAATTGGTCTCCTCTGACAGGAACATATATATAAGCTGCCAGAGGTCTCCACGGTCTGTTTTCAGAAAGATATTTTTCGGAGATGCTGACAGTCCAAGCTCACACCACATTTTTACTGCAGAGAAAATCAAAATCTGGATTCATTTTTAATAATTAAAACATAATAAAAAAAATAAATAAATATTGACAAAGTTATACACTGAGTGAAAGTTAAAGGGCTATTATGCCAACTTTATACATCAGGTCCCATTAAGTAATGAGTACAGCTCAGCTTGTGGTTTAAAGAGGATCTTTTTCAATAACTTGGACGATGTCATATTGATGCATCGTAGCTATCTCATCCTGGAAATTATTTCAAAAGAGAACCTGCATTACAAGGCTGATCAGGTCAGGAAGGCGCCTCTGCTGCCTGAAGGCACTGCCTGAGAGACTGAGGAGAAGCTTTCTCCCCCCGGCAGTCAGAACACCGTACAGTAATAAATGAGACATTCACTGCACTTTACAATCTAAACACAACATGCAGACTGAACTATTCATTTCACAGTATTTATCTATTCCTTTTCACACACACCAGCTGTTCTGTATTATCACATCACTGTTTGCACCTCCACAATCATATTATACACTCTGCCACTTTTGCATTAAAATTAAAATTCATACACTGATGGTGGTGGCTGCCATGCAAGGTTCTGACCAGCACATCAGGTATATGAACTGACTTTCATGTTGGGTGATAGAGGGGGATAGCAGTGGTTAGCTGTTACGCCACTCTATCTCCCAACATGAAAGCCAGAGACCACTGTTCGAAACAACATTTCAATATTTGTACGTAAGAAAGCACTGGATCTTTTAACAAGACTGCAGGACATTTCCAGCTGGGTTTATGGCAACCAAACCATGTTTCCCTTAGCAACATCCAGAAATGTATTCATGTGATATGGTTGTCCATCACTGGCCAAGAGGTGCAGACAGGCTGCCTATGGAAAAATGAGTGAACTAGTAAATTAATGACTGAATCAACTAGGCCATCAAGGAGTGAATGAGTGTGCAGTTGATTTGTTATACAGGTAGAGGTAGATGATCCAACTATATGCGGTACATGCAGAGTCAACAGAAGGATTATCATGGTTTTTTTTTCCCCACAACAGGCCACAAAATGAGCTTTGAAAGCCTCTCAGCACTCTGGGCCAGCAACGGTCCAGCCACTGCTATTGATCAACCAGCGCAGCAGATATATCATGATGACATCACAATCATTTTCTGCAGTGAGGGAATAAAAGGAGTGCTTATATTAGTTTTAAAAATCCTTTTCACAGTCAGTGTTTTGCTTAAGGACCTCGACTGAGAAAGTGTTTATACTGTAAAGGTGATTAATGATGTGCAGCTGAAGGTAGTGCTCACCTGGTTTCATATAATTATTGTAGCTGAGCAGTAATGAAATCATCAACACTTCCAATATCTCAGCACAGATCATAAATTGTTGATGCAGCACAGTGCCGCTATTACACATTCAGTTTACATTTGCTGTGTCCAGTGTGTTTAGTGTCGTTGTTCTTCCTCACACACACACACACACACACACACACACCCCTCTACAGCAGGGGCATGTGTGTTGAAAAATATAAACCTTCCTTGGCTGAAAAGACGTGTGCAGCTTAGCTCGGTGTTTCTTTGGCGAGCCTGAATGCATCAAAGAGCAGGTGAGGAGGAAAAAAAATCGGAATGATAAATGATTCAGCAGCTCGGCATCCAAGCATTGATAGCCTGACTCCCATTAATGAGCGCCAGCGTTGCCTTGGCTTTATCAAAGTGGCGACCTATAAAATATTAAAGTGAGCTCAACAGCAGCACAACGTTGAGTTACGCATGACCTCCCACCAAAAAAGAAAATGAAGGAGGGAAAAAAGAAAAGGAGGGAGACGTGAACAGCAGGAAAAAAAAATAGCGCTGACTCGAGGAGAGGTTCGGGAAATACTCACATCAGCATCTGAGAAACTGAGGCAGCAGAACTCCGACGAGCAGAATATCGACACGGCAAAGACAGTTTGAAGATGGGAAGAAGGACACGAGTCTGATCGATTGACTGATGTCAGGATCAAGACGTTTATTACGTTTAATTTAATTTGTTGCGGTTTTCAATAAGAGCTCAATTAAAGTACTTTACTTCTGCCACAAAGAAGGGCAATGTCACTGAGTACCAAGCATTTCATTTCAGGTATAATGTTAAAGATGAGCACTGCGGATAGCACTGAAATAGATTTTGAGACTCAAATGTTAATTTTAAAACATCCATTGAGCTATGATGGGACCGTGGGGTATAGAGCTGCTGTAACAAAAATGGCAACAATTGGAAAACAGCAAAGATATCCATGAAATTAGGCTCCAACATTGATGGTCCCCTGCAGATAAAACTGTAAATGGAGCAGTTTGAACATCATGGCCACATGAGGTATTGCAGCTGCCAGTCTCATGCCCTGGCAGATACATTTGGTGTCTTTAATGTGTATGGATCTATCAGGTCATCAAAATTAAAAAAAAAAAGAACACAGCTTCATCACCTGAACACAAGTGTGCTTTATAGGCTAATATTAGTAGAGCCTTAGTGACATAGGTGGGCTGATCTGGGCCTATCGCATATTGGTATTGATATATGTTGTCTGATTTGTGGCAATATTAAAACTCTTACTTTTCAGAACATAATGCAGAAAAATATCCTTGGGGTAATTTTGAATCATTAAAACCTGCTGAATGTTATTGTTTCAATGCACTGATGTCATTTTGGACTTTAAAGTCTATTGTTCAACTGTTAACAATTGTACCTCCATTACACACGTATGTTTGATAAACACATGTGAGGTATTATTGCTAAAAATGTATATTCTGTGTATGTAAAAATATTGGCCAGTATAACAATATTGGAATTGTTTTACTCCATAATAGGGCTGTAATGACACACGAATCAAAACTGAAATCGCGACACTCAGATCCATAAACCTGTCTCGCGGTTTGAGAAGGCAGAATCATGACACAACTTCCAGTCCAGATCCAGCCCTAGTGCTTTAAGTAGGCCCTTTCACACAGCGATGCCACATTAATACTACAGTGGTGGTTTGCCAATTCTCCGCCATTGGTTGTTCACACAGAGCGAAGCACCGCTAAGACGAACCGCTGTGTAATTCACACAGAAAGCTGGCGCTGCAGCTCCTAAAGAGACGTGAGGGTACACGTCATGATGATGACGTCTGTGTGTTTTCAAGGTGTTTCCCAGGTGTCCCCCTGTCAATCTAAACCCGCGGATAGTTTACAATAATATGGATGCTATTTTAATGTGTCGTGATTGAGATTCTGACCCACCAAACATCCTGGAAAGTGACGAAGTTACGTTTTTCGCTCTAAATTACATAATTACATAATTGCCATCAGTGAAAAGCTCGCTGTCTGACTCTGTCACTCGCGGGGACAGAGGCTGTTTTCTGGGGGAAAGTTCACTGAAGTCTCGGTCAGGTGACAGATGCTGTTTTTCGGGCAGAAATGTGACAAGGAGTCTGTAGGACAGACAGGAGGACAGACGCTTCTCCACGTACAGCTGCGGTACTGATTTTCCTCGTTGCCAAAAACAGTTACAGTTACTGCGTCACCTTAGTTTGGTTCTATAACGTTGCTTTGTGGGACATTTCTCTTTATTAAGTTGTGACGGACCGTCTGATAGACACGCCCTCCATACGCGCAGCCAGCTCATCCATTCACACTGGTTCAGTTTGCCAATACTGCGCCTCTGATACTATCAGACGAGTATTACATACAGAAGTTACTGAAATGTTACATAAATAAAATGTTTAATTAAAATAAATAAATAAATAAAAAAATCGAGGTTGGCATCGAACCGTGGGTCAAAAATCGTGATATAAACCGAATTGTGAGTTTGGTGTATCATTACAGCCATGCTCCATAACATTAGAATTGGCAACAAAATCCAGGATGGATTGGGCTCTAAACATCATCAACCTGACTTACAGAATATATTATATAAACAGTGTAATAAATGATGCTACAGTTGAAATATGGTTTATTGCACATTGTTGTCTTAATTATTGCACATTAGAGAGAAACAAAAGGTCCGGAGTCCTTCTATTGACTCAGAGTGTCTGACAGTCAGAGCGAGGAGTTGAACAGTTTGATGGCCACGGGCAGGGATGATTTCCTGTGGCGCTCTCTGGTGCATCTTAGTGGGATCAGTCTAGTGCTGAATGTACTCCTGTGGCTGACCACCACTTCATGGAGTGTATGGGAGCCATTTACCAAAATGACATGTCACTTGGACAGCATCCTTCTCTCTGACACCACCGTCAGAGAGTCAAGCTCCACTCCCACAACGTCCTATGATGTTGACGTTTTACAAATGTTCTGATATATCCTATTTCTGTGTCCAATAGCAGCAACATGGATCAGACCACTGTTATTCATATAATATCTTTGATGGATACATTTCATATATACATGTGTCCTTCTTTCATAGCAAGTTGCTTTGCTTATGTGCATGAATGTGCTCCTTAGCAGGGATACAGTGCGACAAGGTATGGCAACATTTCATTAGCTGCACCAGGAAAATGCTTCTTGTACTGGTCCTAACAGTCACATGTTAGCCTACTGCTTGAGACTACAGCATATGACTAAGAATTTTTTTTAAAGAAAATAGATCTTTGCATTACAAATCATGATCTGACTGTCAGCTGACCACAGTAGAATGTGGGGAAACACACAATGCACCTACCGATCTCTTCAAGTAATTGCTCCCCACCCATCACATAAGCTTCCCATCACCCACCTAACCCCAGAGTTCTATTTTTACTTTTTTTATGCATAAACACATTCAGATGTAACTTTATGTCCTGTAAACACATAGTCCTCCATCCTTATCAAGTTTTCTGTAATTATTATAATTTTTGCAGAGATGATGAAACTTCTAGTAGCCAAGTAAAACAAGTCCAGCAAGTAGAGCTTGTACACACTATTGCATAGTAAAGGGGCGCCTATTAGCTCAGTTGGCAGAGCGGGCATTCCATGTACAGGGGCTTCGTCCTTGCTGCAGCGGCGTGGGGCCCTTTACTTCTATTTATGCTTTTGGCTTGAAGTACCAGCCCTTTATCATACTTTTTTCTATTTACTGTGTTTTGTTAGGCATCAAAACACAAATTCTAATAGTTAAAAACTACTTGTGATTAGGGCACTTGTGTGTCCAAGTTACATGTCTGCTCAATATACTGTACAAACACAGTACACTAACAAGTGTTGTTAGTGGGGTTTATCAGAAAAAACCACCACTGATGTTCTACTTTAGATACCTGCTCATGTGCATGTCCTGCTCTTTGAGTTTTTTGATCTGCTACCTGACATCTGTCATCTTTCATCCTCTGCATCCTCTGCCTCCCCTTCCTCGGACACTGCTGGTCTCTCGCCTGTCGTCCTCTCTGACAAGATGATGCGCTCTGGCATAACATGTCATCAGAGTCAATGATGCTCTCATTGTGAAAGTTCTAACATGCAAAACATCTTATTATCATGACTGCAGTACAATATTCATGTAGTCTGTGAATCATTGAGGGAAACAGAACAAAACATGTAGGAGGCTCACCACTATTCTTAATGTTTTAGCTTTGCAATATCTAATGTTACTATAGCCAGCTGCTGCTAGCTAACCAGCAATGAGTTACAACATCAAAATACACTTTAAAAATACTGATTGCTAATAAAGCTAGCTTGACAGCTATCGGTGCTAGCAATGTTGGTTATTTACATTCAACATGATAATATTAGGTGTTTACTTACAGGTGAATGAGACATGACCCATCACTCATGGTCCGCGTTGATGGTTTGGGGGAGTTGCTTTGGACAGATGCCTGAGTGCAGTGGGCGGAATCTACTGGCTGTATACTTTCAAAATCTAGTCTGGGCTTGATGGTTTTTCCATTTTACCCACCCCAGCTTTAACTGGTAATCTGTGTTATCCTAATATATATCATGTTTGGTTGGGGACAAAAAGTAGGACTGTGGCAGAGATATGACCGGAGATCATGAACAGAGTACAAGGAATCAGTAGCAGAACACATTGAGGGAACACAACGGACATAACTCTGGATAGCGTTAAGTTTCACTTTCACTTCGGTTCGGTCTCATCCCCCAGTTTAAAACACAGCAATGATCTGCCTCATCCTGGTTGTTTACCTTAATCAATGAGGACCATCAATCACTAGCAGGACCAGCATGCTAGTAGCATAACAACAAAACAGCTTTGTTTTTCAGCAAACTGATCAGATGGGGTTCCCAACACATCTCACACACGGACCGTGGAGTGACTCCCACACTGCCACACCAACCTGCAGCGTTTAAACTGCACCGCTGGATCCAACATGAATCCAGCTGCTTCAAGTGCATTATCAATTACGTTGACGCGTTGCACCAGCCCTATATAGTATATAGTTACAACTATGAACTGAAAAGCTACTATTGTGGCATAGAGCTTGTCAGTGGTGTTGGTGTAACACATTAGTTTTGCAATTCAAGTAATCTGTTAATTAGTGTTAATTAGATTGTGTTGTGTCAGTATGAGGTGGCTTGGCAGGCATGTTGGCAGACAGGGCAGGACACAGCCCTCACTTCAAGCAATTTTATATTTTGAAACAGTTGACCTGGTTTACTGGTTCACTGGCTGCCTGTTGAAACATGATGCATTGTATACCATATGCTAAACTATATGTCTCGGCCGTCTGACTGATAGCAGCCAAAAGGTTGCACAGCTACTATCCATCATATAATGGACTTTGGGTTTCTGGGGTTAGGGTGAGAATCTGCTGGGTTGCCTTTAAGATGATCTTGCCCTGGGCATGAACAAGACTATTAAGGCCCTGGTTGTCAGCATATCATGATGGCAACCAAAGGCCAAGAATTGATTGTCACTGGCAACCTGGCAATCATTATAGTTGAGCCCTGTCACATTGTGGAGCTTTAAAAATCCAGCAAACTTCCTTCAGTCTGTGAGACACACACACACATTAAAAACCTTCCCCTACACAGTCAACAGTGCTTTAGCCCCAAAATCTCTACACCTGCTGCAGATGCCTCAAATCACACTGACGTATGATATTTCCAAGGCACACAGCACATTCCCACCTCTGACAGTGTGATTTTAAGCCTGTTTATAGAAGCCATCTGCTGTCAGTGAATTTCACTATGACAGAGCAGAACCAATATTAACACTGAGTCATTCTGCTGCATCATGAGGAAAATAATGAGGTCTAGACTAATGGATGACGAACAAACTTTATTCCTCATTCGTCTCATCACACTGAAACCACTCAGTGTTCTTACAGCATTAACAAGCCTACACAGCAGTGCTGGGAGGACAGTCTCCTCACCACTCTGTGATCATGAAACTCCTTCAGGATTTTAGATAGATCTGTTCAGCGTGTAGCCTCTTGTCTTCCATCAAGGTTCTGCCTCTCTCTCAGATAAGGGCACTTCCTCTTTGTCCAGCCGTCGCCCCGGGACAAGGCTGTCATTAAGATAAAAGAGGAGAGCTTGTACATCCCTGAGCACCTCAACACCTCAACAACAAGCCACTGAAACTGCCTTTAGATCAGTTGTACCTAACTGGTCTCAGCCTCAGGGTCCAGATTTTCATTCCAGCTTGTTTCCATTCATCCAATTGCACCTGTCAGTTGATGCAAACCCAGAGTCTTCTATGAGCCAGTGTCAAGGCTGCACAATTACAGGAAAACTGAACCGTCATTTACAGTATATGGTGATATGAAAAAAATATTTACTAGATGACTTGAATAAAGGTAAAGGTTAATTCATCATCGTTGTCATTAGGACAGAAGGGCTGTTTAACGCAACGTTTTCAGTCACTTAATGCTACTTACAGAAAAATTGAAAAGCAAACCATTTTATACAGTGGTCACAGTGATGTCTGACATATAATTATGGACATCACAAAAAGCAGCGGTGCAAAAACAAACAGATGACAAATCAATTGACAATCTTCGATAATTCTGAATCAAGCAAGGACTTCACAGTTCCACAGTTCAATCCTGCTCACAACCACAAAAAGAAAGACAACCCAAAGGTCTCTGTTCGTGGTTTTATTTTAAGTGACCTCCTAATGAGAAATACACATCCAGTGGATTATTCCACCTGTGGACACAGACAGAAAATGTCTGTCTGACCACCTGCCGGCTACGGTGACGTGGACTTTACAACACAGCTGATGCTGAGGGTTAAGCTGGTGTATCTCTCCTCCACTGAACAAAAAAATAAAAGCATTCTGACACTGTGACTCACTAGCAACAAACTCTGTGTATTCATGACCCCTCAAAACCTTTTCACACCAAGCACGGATTTCCATCCCAAAGATTTTGTGGGTTCTTACCAACTTCTGCACACCGCTGCAGCACGTTCATGTGGGGGAGATAATATTTGCACGGATCTCGATGTCAGCAGATTTCTGCATGCACATGTATAAATGTTTGACTGATGAAATCCTTTGTTTCAGCAGATGCCTAGGTCAAAATGAGAGAAAACCTCGTCAATTTGTTCTCACAACATCGAACACTGTACAACAAATACCAGGAGGGCTACCTCAACGACCGAGTAGAGGACGATATGTGGCTTGAGATCGCCCAACAGCTGGGATACAATGAAGATGGCAATGTAGTAGTTATTCACTTGATTACGCACGCATGCACACATCACCATGTCCTCGCTGGGACAATATATCATGCAGCTCTATAACCACTGTATAACCCTTCAGTCTGATTTCACAAACACTCACACTGAGGCTCAAAACCTCGTCCATCGCTGACAGCTCTTGTCAGCAGATAGAAGAGCAAGAGCCCAAAAGCCTACAACAGCTAATGAGTGATCGTGTCGACAAGTGACCATCTCTGTCCGTCCTCCTCTGTCCTGAACCACTTCACATGCCAGCCTTGCAAACTTGTCAGTGATGCGAGTTTATTTCGTTGAATGCGTTTTGCTCTTTGAATCGGCCCTGCAGTACGAATGAGCAGTCGGTGATTAAAGCAACATTAAAGCATGACAACTGATTCAGTATTTCCTAATGAACAAAATAGCCGCATCTACAGGCTGCTCACTCTGCGGCAGGAAAAGAAACTTCAAAATTGAAGCAGGATGTCTGAGATTCACTACACTTCAGAAGACTGTTTGTGCTTTCAGTCTCCTTTTAGTCCAAAATCCACTATTTAGGAGCCACTGGAACCATGAACAACCTGAAAAAATCACCTAAATCTAAAAATATTTCATCCTTAATGCAAAGACCATTTCAACCACCAAACATGTAAGGGATATTGTTCTAAACCCCCCAAAAGGGCCACAGTGAAGAGCACAGATTGATGTGATGGCCACAGTAAATGTTCAATGTCAAGTCCGACATCGGTGAACCTGCCATGATTTATATCTGTCCGTCTCCTCCCTCTTCAATCCGTGTCCTCATGTCCCTGACTGCATGCCGAGCGAAGAAAACATCTTCCCGAGTCATGTTAGACGTGGGGGTTAAGCTGAAGGCACATTAATTGTCTCAAAGAGGATTCGGCAGTTGACAAAATGCTCCGACCACCCAGTCTGCCCAGCTAATCCCCGAGAGAGGAGCCTTGCAGCAGCCCGCCAAGACACCACCCAGAGACTTCCACTAAGTAGGTGTAATGTGAGAGAGTGGACGGGCAGAGAAAAGATTGGAATCACTTTCTACTCCTTTTACACCTCCAGCACATTCACTGGGTGGATGTTTTGGATGTTACACATTTTTTTCGAAGTGCTGAAGGGCTCATTTATCAAGGACAAGTTTTAAACAGTGTCTGGCTCCAGACTTCAGGACAGAAGTGGAGTTTACAGGACTTACGGGTTTGGAAGAGAACCTGAAAACTACACACCCCACCCTGGAATCATCAATATGAACTAAATTCCTACGGGACAGAGTCCATCTCTAGAGGAACAGCCTCATGAAGAAACAAATGAAATTGTGTCACAAGACAGACGGAGGGGTTGTTAGACTGAAGGCAAGCAAAAACATTTTCAATACAATCCCGCGTTTCTAATGTAATGTAGAAGTTCACTTTTGGATGACCAAAGATTTCACTAAACACTAACATCTAACATTACCCAATCGACAGAATAAATGTAATACAAATGATCTGGTTAGGTTCGGACACAGAAAAACACTGGTGCCCCTTTTCCATTGGTCCGAAATTCAGACTTAAACTAAGCTAAAATCAGCTTGTGTGTGGAATGGGAATGTGTGAACTCTACATTTACACCCGGGTCAATTGACTCTGCAGTAGACCCCGGTTTGATCTTAATGTCAGATCCACTGCGCGTATCAACATCCAGCGATGGCGCGTTAATGAGGAAGGAATTTGGGATGTGGCCTATTAAGGCCGTTTCTTACTGGACACACGGTTGGAGCTGTGACGAGCAAACATGAACCCTCCCTACATGCTCACAGCTGCCCAACACTGATGTCTCCTCTTGTCCTCATTTACCATTAGTAAATACTGACCACAAGTTTGGAGGAAAGTATGATGACGCACTCACTGAAGCATGAAAAGTCCAGTGATGGTGTTCCAGACAGCCCGAGAGCACTAAATGTTGAAACCGAATGTAAATCATGGAATACTTGTGCAATCGTCAACTCTGACAGTCCTGTTGTACTGGCCTGCTTGCTGAGTGTGTGGTTTTTTATCAGCTACATTTAAAGCATCAGCAGCAGCATCATGAAAGTCAGAGCCCACCACATTGAAGCTGGGTTAAACTAATTTGTTTGCATAAAATGTCATATGACCACATCTCAAAGAAAAAATGTTTATAGCTGTTCTAAACAGCCATGCTTGCCCTCATACAGAGAAACAAGACAAGCTAGCACTGAAGTATGGAGCTAAATCAGGGTCAAACGTTTTGTACTTGAAAAAGTAAAATATAAAACAGAAATTTCAAGTTTTGATCTTGAATTTTGAAAAATATATTAACATATTCAAAATAAAAATAAATGTACAAAACATTTTTTCAGGTTAAAAATAATTATGATCAACTCTGGTAATTCTTTTGAATAAATCATTTCTTTTCAGTTTTCACTTTCATATGTTTTGATATTTATTATTTATTATTTATTAGTTTCAAATCTTTTTTTTTACAGTTTCAATTTTTTATTTTATTTCAGATCTTTCTTTTTTAGTTACAGATCTTTTTTTCAGTTTCAGATTTTGCTTTTTCAGTTTCAGAGTTTTGACCCTGATCTAGTGTGGGGGGCGTGGCATCAACTGAGAGGGGCGTGGCATCATGACAGACAGCTCAACTAAAAGGCTACAGACCTCCCCCTGTCATGTTGCCTTCAGGGAACGTAGGCTCTAAAACGATTCGGCTACGCCACATGAAACTGCTGTCGGTGACAACCTTCCATTTGCATATCCTGCACGGCTAAAAGTGTTTTAATTTCCAAGGCTATTGAGATGTGAGATGTGGAAGCTGTTTTACGCAGTACTGAGGACCAGTTGTACGACAGGAGCGACAAAATTATGCCAGATTGTGCACACAGACACCCACACTTTAAGTACTAAAATGTCCGATTTCCACGTAGCACTGTGAAAGCCTTGCAGTGTTCGCTGGCAATGGCGTCGGGTTCTGCTGGCTCACCTGCTGGACCCTATGGAGCCCCGGACATGACATGGTAAAAAAAAAAAATTAAATTGCGTCCACAATATAGCCATAACGTTCGCACGAAATACTAATTTGTGGCCACAAAATACTAATTCGTGGCCACGAAGTAGGTATAGTGTGCGCACGAAATACTCATTAATAATATTAATATCATTCCTGGACAGCTGGGTAAGCAAATCGAGCGCACCTTCTCTATAAACTGCAATAGCCTACGTGATGTCCTTAAGGTGATATCTTGTTATCCTGCATTTAGACAGTGCCTTTCACTGATCATCTCCTTTGAAAGTAGCATCATGTGTGTCAGACTCTCAGCTGAGAGTATGAGCTGCAGCGTTTAATGATGCCACTGAACGCAGCCATCCAGTTACAGTTGCACTCACTGTATGTATCACGTTGCCAAGGGAACCTATAGCCTATCAGTGATCAGATTCTAGTTTGTATTGATTTGCAGGTTGTTGTTGCTCTGACTGAACTACTGAAGGTGTCTGTAGTGTTCTCTGGATATTTATCTTTCAATAAAATCACAGAAGATTAAAAGTTCACTATTCAATTCAATTCAATTCAAGTGGCTTTATTGGCATGGCTGCATACCATACAATGTTGCCAAAGCATCTTAATACAAACTATAACAGTAATAATAAACATAAATAGACAACATAAACAATAATCAACAATAAAACAATATTCAACAATAATAAATAAACAATAGTAGAAAGAGAAGGGCATGGAGAACAAGAGTATATATAACTGCCTAAACTGCCTAAATTGACCAGAGCAGAATAATACAAGACACTCAGCGTAAGGACATCATGTAGGCTATTGCGGGTTCTAGAGAAGGTGCGCTCGATTTGCTTACCCAGCTGTCCAGGAATTATATTAATATCATTAATTAGTATTTTGTGTGCACATTATACCTACTTCGTGGCCAGGAATTAGTATTTTGTGCGCACGTTATCCTTATTTCGTGGCCACTAAATACTCAATTGTGGCCACAATTCAGTATTTTGGGGCCACAAAATACTAAATTGTGGCCACAATTCAGTATTTTGTGGCCACGAATTAGTATTTCGTGCGCACGTTATAGCTATATTGTGGCCACAATTTAATTTTTTTTTTTCCCATGTCATGTCTGGGGCTCTGTAGGACCCAGCACACAGGTGAGAAAAGTAAAGTTGGGACATCGTGATAAATATCAAAATGAGAGGTCGTTGTGTGGTTTTCGTTCTGTAGTGTTGCCAGTGTTATTTTACCGTTAATTTAGCAACTGTTGCTACATTAGGGTTCCTATTCGTTAGCATCAAGCTTAATTCTTCTTTTGTTTAGCCTATTATTTATTTTTCTGCCTCTATCTCGCCTGTAATACATAAGCAGAGCATTGACGTCTAGACACACACACACAGATGAAGCTGGTGTAAGAATATAAAGTTATGTTGTTTATTCCAGGATCAACTGAAAAGATAATTTCTCCAGACACTGCTGACCAAGGTTTCACTGGTCATGCAGAGATTGCCACTTGATGTGCAATACCTAAAGTTAGTCGTCAGCCAGGAGATGGTCCTTTTAACGTCACTGTCCTGCCAGATTGAGATGCAACAGGATGTGATTGATGCTTTAACTGAACTGACAACTCTTGTCAATATTGAGGACAACTACCTTCATTCAAATTAACAACATTATCTGTGTTTTTCACGCAGTACATGGGCTAACGTTACTACCTACTACTGCGTTAGCAGCTACTCGATGCTAACATTAGCCCCATGCTTAACCTCTAGCAATGACAATTCACCACTTAAAAGATGTCAGAAACATTGTATGTTGTTACAAAACAACCTCTCATTTTGATATTTATCACGATTTCCCAACCTTACTTTTCTCACCTGTGTGCTGGGTCCAGCAGTAGTGATGGGAACGGCAGTTCTTTTTACTGTACTGAATCTCTATAATCAGTTCATTAAAATGATTCGTTCAAAAGATTCGTTCGTCGAATCGTTTAGTGCTCTCCAACCCCCTGAACTGATAAACAGTCAAACGATCCGTCATTCAATTCGTGATTCAGCCCTGAGGTTCACGTTCACTTACTGAGGGACGGTGCGTTCATGGACTGTAGTACACAATCATTCGCGGGAGACGCAGCGCTGCTTTGAGTGGTATACATGATGCACTAACATTATTACACGGTGAAAGTGTCCTCTGTGCACAGTAAAATCACTAAACTTGATGCTACACAGTTGTTAGTAACACAGCGCTAATTTTAGCAGTACGGTTACTGAAGGTGAATCTCTCCTCGCGAACGTGATTCCCGTCCTGCTGAGAATAACGTTGGCGAACGTGAGTGACGTGAACGTGAGTGACTTTTACTGTTTTACTGTGTAAAAGCACTTAACATGATGCTACACAGTTGTTAGCAACACAGCGCTAGTTTTAGCAGTATGATTACTGAAGGTGAATCTCTCCTCTCCCACTCCTCTGCCCTCAGTGAGTGAGTGAGTGACACAGCGCTTCTTTCAGCACAGTAGGTGAACGAGATTCACGTCCTCAGCGACGCGAATCATGAGTGAATCAGTCGTTCGCGAACGACCTGCTGAGAACGTGAATCACGTTCGCGAACAACCTGCTGAGAATCACATTCGCGAACGTGATTCCCGTCCTGCTGAGAATAACGTTCGCGAACGTGAGTGACTTTTACTGTTTTACTGTGTAAAATCACTTAACTTGATGCTACACAGTTGTTAGCAACACAGCGCTAATTTTAGCAGTACGGTTACTGAGGGTGAATCTCTCCTCTCCCACTCCTCTGCCCTGAGTGAGTGACACAGCGCCACTTCCAGCACAGTAGGTGAACGAGATTCATGTCCTCAGCGACGCGAATCATGAGTGAATCAGTTGTTCGCGAACGACCTGCTGAGAACGTGAATCACATTCGCGAACGACCTGCTGAGGACGTGAATCACGTTCGCAAACGTGATTCCCGTCCTGCTGAAAATAACGTTCGCGAACGTGAGTGACGTGAACGTGAGTGACTTTTACTGTTTTACTGTGTAAAAGCACTTAACATAATGATACACAGTTGTTAGCAACACAGCGCTAGTTTAAGCAGTATGATTACTGAAGGTGAATCTCTCCTCTCCCACTCCTCTGCCCTGAGTGAGTGAGTGACACAGCACCTCTTTCAGCACAGTAGGTGAACGAGATTCACGTCCTCAGCGACCCGAATCATGAGTGAATCAGTCGTTCGCGAACGACCTGCTGAGAACGTGAATCACGCTGAGAACGTGAATCACGCTGAGAACGTGATTCCCGTCCTGCTGAGAATCACGTTCGGCAGTTCCACTCCCGGCCGGCATGCTCGCTGCTGAGCTCAACTGAACTGAGAAAGGAACGAATCAGTTCCTGAAGTGATTCCGTTCACTTTGTTCACTCAAAAGATTTGTTCTTTCGAACGACACGTTCGCGACCGACACAACACTATCCAGCAGGTGAGCCAGCAGAACCGGACGCCATTGCCAGCGAACACTGCGAGGCATTCACTGTGCTACGTGGAAATTGGACATTTCAGTACTTATAGTGTGGGCGTCTGTGTGCACAATCTGGCGTGATTTTGTCGCTCCTGTACTACAACTGGTCCTCAGTACAGCCTAAAACAGCTTCCACATCTCACATCTCAACAGCCTTGGAAATTAAAACACTTTTAGCCGTGCAGGATATTCGTGCATGGCGTGCAAATGGAAGGTTGTCACCGACAGCAGTTTCATGTGGCGTAGCCGAATCGTTTTAGAGCCTACGTTCCCTGAAGGCAACATAATAGGGGGAGGTCTGTAGCCTTTTGGTTGAGCTGTCTGTCATGATGCCACGCCCCCCACGCTAGATCAGGGTCAAAACTCTGAAACTGAAAAAGCAAGATCTGAAACTGAAAAAAAAAAAATATCTGAAACTGAAAAAAAAAGATCTGA
>CAEMYA010000653.1:23951-68610 GCA_903131615.1 Diplodus sargus | reverse complement strand
AAAAAAAAAAAAAAAAAAAAAAAAAGATTTGAAACTGTAAAAAAAAAAAAATAAGATCTGAATCTGAAAAGATAAAACATGCAACTGAAAGAAATATAAATAAATATCAAAACATATGAAAGTGAAAACTGAAAATAAATGATTTATTCAAAAGAATTACCAGAGTTAATCATAATTATTTTTAACCTGAAAGAATGTTTTGTACATTTATTTTCATTTTGAATATGTTGATATACTTTTCAAAATTCAAGATCAAAACTTGAGATTTCAGTTTCAAATTTTACTTTTTCAAGTACAAAACATTTGACCCTGATTTAGTTCCATACTGAAGGGGCTTTAACAGCCTCACCTTAAAGGCACATGATGTTGACTCAAATGTCCGTATGAAAAGTGAAAAAGTGGTGTGAGGAAGGAAGAAGTAGAGCTTGAGCAAGAGTTTCAAACCTCTCCTACTGTCACACCGCCACACACCGATCACTGGATGGAGGTCAGAGCGCCGACAGTTAGTCGATTGACGTAAAATTAAACGGCTGCTGATTAAAGGCTATTGTAGAAATACAAATCTCAAAAAGAGATCCAGTAGTTTATTTTGCATTGTTACCAACACCAGCGCCGGTCATCAATTTCAAACAGTTTTCGGCCCAAGTTCCAACCACGAGCCTTGCCTAAGTGCTGCACAGTAGATGTTATACAATGACTCCAGTTCTGCTAAAGATGCCCACTGATTGAGTCACACCTAACCAACGTTGAATACCCATGCATGGAAGTGAACATGTATTCTGTCATCTGCCTTTTTCGTTCTATTTTTGTGCATGTAGGCTAAGTGGAAGACAAGAGCGGGAAAAAAAGCCTGCAGCGAGTTGAGCCGAGCCACACAGATGCCAGAAGTAATCGCAGCACAAATGAATTCGCCAAATAGGTGTTGTGCTGCAGCCAAAGGCGCTTTCCCTCCCAGGGGGATTACACAGGGTGATCCATCTTCATACTAGAATAGTCTTTTAATGTATTGTGCATAATTTATGAAAGTCTCCAAGAAAATGGTTGTTTAACACTGCTGTTCTTCAAATTGCAGTCCCAAATGTACGACTTTTACAGCGTAAATAACAGCAAGTGTACTTTCTTTTACACTTTTTGACAATAAATTGCAGCAATAATGATGCTTTGTGCATCAGTGAAATGTGTACAGTCATTTTGAACTAAATGAGTCCAAACTGTTTTGCAAAGACAATATAAAAAAACGGTTAATTAAGTATTCTCAGTCCAAACAACAGTGCATATTTGAAATGACTGGTTCTGGATGATTAACATCGAGGTCATTTCCACAATGCCTGACAGCATAATATTGATTCTATTGCTCACTTTTCATTCAGCTTAGTCTACCGCTGGCTGTCAGGGTCAGCAGCACAGCATACAGTACATATAGAGAACACCAGATATCTGCTTTTGCTTTACACCAAGAGAAAATCTCACCAAACCTCATTCAAAAAAGCTACTATTTTTTTACGAAAACTTGATTATCTGCAATTTTGTCATTTGTCATAAATAGTTAAACAGCCTCGCTTATTCATCAGGACTGACACTATCATTCAGCGTATTCATAAGGTATATTGCAGCAGAGGGCCCAACAGTAAAACTGCTTATTACTGTTGTATGCCCAGCTTTCTAGACCAAAAATTCACAGGATCGCTGATTTAGTCAAGACCAGCAGACAAACAACACGCACAGATATTTCCACTTGTTCAGATTAAACTGGGCGTTCCATGCAGACGAATAACAAAACACGTTTTCCACCAGAACCAGGAAGCAGAGGAGAGACTCAGAGGACTCACGGATTCAAACCTGTGATAACAAACAATATGTGGAACAACAGCATGTGATTTGGGGGTTTGAGGGCCTGGCAACGTGCTCACAGCGGTCCAGTTCAGGGTCTGTGCTGCAAGCTTCCCACTTAAGTCAACTTTTATAAATGACTGCTACACAAACCGCTTTCTCTTATTGTGAAATGTCAGCTTTTTTATCACAAGGCTTGTTAGGGTGTCAATCAAACCCTGCTGCATTTAAGGTTTGCTGATTATCGAGCAGATGGATGTTCAGGGTGTCATTGACTTCAGGGTGACACAGGACAGAAAACGTGACATCTGGTTGTCTCCTGCTGGCTGACAACCATCCTCTTAATAAACTGCTCATTTCAACAATACTATACAACTGGTTATAATTCCAATACTGCGACATGTATTAGATAATTCAAGAGTCGTGCTCGCTGCGCTTTCACTCATGTCATGAGAAAGTCTCACCAAACTTAATGGAAAAAGCTTATAATTTAAGCAAAATTTGATGACAGGCAAAATCATATGTAATATAAATGATCCAAAGAGCGTCAGTTATTCATTCGGACTGACCCTTCAATTCGGCGTACTGATTAGATATAATGCAGCAGTGAGCTCAACAGTACAACCGCCTTGTCTGGTGTATCCTCAGTTTCCCTCTGCTAAAACGCACAGATGTGTGCTGAGGCGAGGAGCGTCAGTCTGTTGATGAACTTATATTTTATTAAAACGTGACGGCTGCTTTTCACCTCACACACGTGTCGTGCTGTATCTGCTGAAAAAAATCCCGTGTCGTGTTTAACGTGGGGTGTGCTTAGAGGGTTCAACGAGCATCGCTTGATGACAGATTTTTAAATGGAGTTTTGACTTAAGGAGGACGGTCGCCCTAAATGTGTGAACTCAAGCAGAAGGGGAAATAAATGAAAGTGACCCATTAGCGGGTACTCACGGTGAGCGTCTCTCCGGAGGTGTCTTCGGTCAGCGGTGTGACGGCCGGCCGACCCTGGTGCAAGTGATGCTGCGGCGTCCGGACTCCACAGGCGCGCAGGAGAGAACGCACTAATGGAGGAGTGGAGCTCTGCGGGCTGAGGGAGAGAAAAACACAGTGGGCAATAATCACCCAGGCAAGGTCTTTCCTGGCTGCTCCAAAAGCTGCCTGTTCTCATTGGACCGGAAGAAAGAGGTGGGCGCAGAAAAATGAGGCCACATTGGCGCATGAAGCGCCGGCAGAAGCACTGATTGGACACGCTGCTCATACACCGACAGAGAAAAAACTGTTTTTATGCGCCATGTGTAACGCTGGGCTCTGTGTGTACACTGCGAAATAGGACAAACATGAGTGATTTTATTTTTCAATTGGCCTTTGTATTATTTACCATTGTATTAATCCCCATATTTATTGACTTGTCATTTAATTTTCCATTTTTATTTATTCACATTCTTAGATGTAGTTATTTATGTATTCTTTTACCTTTGCATTTTGCAAGGTAATACACCATAAAAAATGCATACATAGATACATATATAAATACATTAATTAAGAATGAATAAATTGATTAATACAATTCTGAAAGGAGTGGAAACACTACACAGATAAATTAATACAGAAGCAAATTAAAAAAGAAATGTATGTCACTTAAACGTATTAATGGCTAGTTTATTTGTATTATTGCTGCATTTAATGGGATGTTCCCCTATTATTTGAGCCATTCATTTATTTATTTTGAAAATATTATATAATAAGACCAATATGTTAATAACATATGCCATATAAAAATGTCACAATGGAAATATGGATATTAATAATGTTATTTCCAAAGTCAAGTGTGAACGCTGATGCACAATTGTCACGGGCGTTTTTAAAGATTTTGAGGGAAATCAATAGCATTGAAATATTTGTATTATTTATTATTATATTACTTCTCTTAAAACCAGAACAGCTCCACATCTCTCCCAACATCTGGATTTACTAGAACTTAATAACATTCCTGCTCCTACTGGAACTATAAATTTGGACTTTGAGGAAACTCATTACAGTGAAATAGTTCAGATGTTCCACATAAACATCATTTGGAAACACAGAGGGCTCTGCTTGTGTTACAGCAGACTGGGTTAATAAGAACTTCCTTGGATGACACTCTGTGACCTCCTGACCTCCTCCTGCTGAGCTTCTTGCTTTCTTCTTTGGGAGTTTTGAGAAGAACAACTGTGACTTCTATTGGTATGAATATTAATGGAAAATATTTAAACAAAGATTTAAAGTGACAGGTAAATTTCTTCTTTCGTCATGATTTTGCTCCCGTTTTTATTTTCTTTATTTTTTATTTTATGTGTTCGAGCTTGTGCACCGACTTCAAAATGCATGCAACATTTTAAGCGTAGCAACTGCAGTGAATACTTAAAAAGGCTGTAAATTAAGATTTTACAGATGAGTCTGTAATCTCGGGGCTTCTGGAGACTTGGATTACACCAGACATGGAGACAACTGATGTTTCTTGGTTCTTTTTCTATTTCAAATCAAGTCCCCAACCGCGTCAGTTGTTAAGGACAATGCTAATGCTATTTCAGTTGTTGATTGATCTGCTGATTGCTTTCTCGATGTGTTGGTCTTCAAATGGTGAAAATGATCCATCAGTGTTTCCCAAAAGTCCAAGGTGACGTCCTCAGAAGACTTTAACACACAGCTACACACCATGAACGTTAGTTAAGGAAACCTTTAGATTTGTTTCCAGAGGGTCGGTGTAGCAGTGGAAACAAGTCCCACGCTGATTATTTCAGCACATCAGAGTGAACTGAACACACTGTGGGTGTCTCAGAGATAGTGGAGTGTTTGTGGCCTTACAAGAGCTACTGGACATCATCCAATCAGAGGAGTTTAGGAACTGTAGTCCTCCTTCACTGCTGTCCAGATCAGTTGAACTGGTCTGATACCAGGACTTTTCATTTTCTTTTATCAGCTTGTATAATCTCCACTACATTAATGACATATTGCAAGTGTGTATTGACAACTGTAGTTAACCATGACTGTTTTCAGCTAAGGTTCTTATTTTAACCCAGACCACAATGTTTTCCTAAACCTTACTAAGTATCTCAGTTTTGTTGCCTGAACCTCCAAAACTGGCTCCAATGACAAGAATGCCGTTATAATGATGTGGGAAGCTAGATGTGGACCCAAACGCAGTGACCAGGAGTGCAGGGAGAACACAGACTAAATACACAGACACACTAACGAGGGCATCAGGAACAGGTGAGGTGAGGGAGGAGGGAAGAGGACAAGTGAGGTGACGAAGGGAAAAACACGGGGAGGGAGAAACACACGAGAGAAACCGAAAAAGAGGAGAAACACAAGGGCCTGATGTCAAAATCAAAACACAACAAGAAGACACAGAATCATGACACCGCATATGTTTGCTGATCGTGGGAACGCATGTGTCATATATACCATTTTGGGCCTCAATGGCAATTGGCCTCATCAGTCGTTTAGGTATAAGGATGTGTTGTTTTGAAATTAGCAGTAGTCCCATACATAAATGTAATATATGTACATACAGTATATGAAATACAGTATATGTCCCTATGTGTACAAACCACATATGGAACTTATTAGAGATTGGAACATTATTATATATTGGCATGTATGTCCAGCTCATACAAATATGTACGTTTATGTATGTAAATGACATATTTTGATGTATAATTTTCAGTTCCTATAACACCTGTATTTGAACAAATATGCGTAGAATTTTATGTAAATGTATAGATGAAAACTCAATAATATATATGCAAATTGTATATGGGTGTTATAGATCTATATCTTGAAATATATGAATTACACATATGTATGGTTCCAGTGTGTAATATCAAAAGAATGAGGATATAGTAAAGAATGTATTCATGTGTTCCCTGAGACTTCAAACCAACTTGGAGTTTTCACATCAACATAAATATACTCTGCCCACATTTTGATGTAGGTTTCAGTTTCAGGGTGGGAACGTGAATAATTTGCAAGACAGAAGTGTTTGATACAGTTAAACAGTTTGTAAGCTCTCCTGATATTTATCGTGATTTTAACACTGATCTGAGCAGCAAGCGGAGCAAAATGTGTTGATTACTCTGTGGGAGTTTGGAGGCTCAATCTGAAATATTCAAATAGAAATAAAGACAGACCAACTGTAGGTAAGAAGAATAGGAAGTCATATGGCATCAGAACAAATAAACCCACATCCATCAAATAAGGGCTGACATGGTCATATTAGCAAGAATGCATTCTGATGAATCATGTACAGACACATGTGATGTGTATGTAAATATGATTTATTTCAGACAAGCATCATGTAAAGAGTTTCCTCCTATTTATGTCTTCCCTCCTGTGGTGGGAGCAGCACTGCGAGACGGTGTGTCAGGTCTGGACTGTGTGTGATGCATTTTTCATTTTCAGATTGTTTATGTTTTTCTGTCTCTGTTATGTAGATTGAAGTCTGGTACCATGCAGACACTCTGGTGCAGAGGTGTGAACTCCACTGGGGATATGTAAAAAGTCTTTAAAACATCTGTATGAAAAGAATGTGTGGAATGAAATACTGTTCAGCGACAGAAGGTGGAGCAGACTCATTGGACTCCTCCACAATCAGTACATCCACCGCATGAATTCAGTGCAGGTGTCCGTGTAAAAGAGCTCCGTGTAGCTCAACGGGCCGTCAAAGATCAGGAGGTTAAATGTTTGTTACCATCCCACAGGACAGATGAGCAGATCGATCTTCAGGCGGTCCACGTGGTTCATGATCAAAACGTCAATATTCAATGCATCAAGCAGCAGCTGACATTTCTCCACTTGAGCCTTCGGGGATCTGCAGGACACTTTTTAGTTTTAGGCCAAAATGATCATTTCTACTCCAAAGAAATGTCCCGGAGTTCTGCATGGCGTCGTGTTCCATCTCTGTGTTGTGTTGAAGGGATTGTGTTACTACTGCACATAAAGTCCAGCTTCTTCTTTCATCTGCAGGTCCTCCTCTGTAACTGATGATAACAGAGGAAGATAAATGATGAAATGCCGCTTTAATGAGTCATCTGTTCAGGACATCACATTTAAAATGAAAGCATTTTTAAATATCCATCTTTCCTCTGTGTGAGATCCACAATAACTGCAGTAAACACATGACAACTACACATGTACTCAACAACTGTACTTAAGTGCAATTAGTAATTAATTTAGGTAATTGTACTTTACTTATTTATATTTTCTGTTACTTTATACTTACACTTAAATATATTTTGGGGGCACATGTTGTACTTGTAACTCACTTTACAGATTACATCAAAATCAAAATGGAACACTTTTTAATAAATACATTTTTTCAGCAATCTGATTTTTTTTTTTTTCTTCAATGCAGAAGAGTTAAAAATCAGTCAACCCAGAATACACAACATACACACATGGGAATATAGCCTGTATAGTTTACTTGTACTTCTTCTGACACTTAATAACTTACTAAATTTAATATACTTTACTTTGATATAATATAATGTAATACACAAATAGTTTAGGACTCTTACTCAAGTCTGACTTTTGGGGACTTTTAACACTGCTGATTGGCTCTCGCCACAAAAGAATGATTAGAACGATTATTCCTGGTATCGCAGTAAACAATTACATAAATATTGGTCATTATAGTTTATTGGCCATTTCTCTTTCCCAGTGTCATTATACTGTGAATGCATCAGCTATGTTTCCAGGACAAACTGGTATCAGCGTACATGTCCAGAAGCTCCCAGTCTCTGTGGTAATGACATACTAAAAATTATAACTGCGAAATGTAAACAATCTTGGACCTTTACTGTGTTTTCTTTTTTCTTTTTTTTTTTATAAATCTTTTTATTGGAGGATCAAGGATGTTACATTTTACAGGAAGTGAAACAGTTCTCCAGCTTCATTTTATCTTAAACACAAAAAAATCAACAACAGAAAAAGCCTTATACAAACCCCCCAAGAAAGAAAAGAGAACATTGCTTAGTAATAAACTCACAGTTTCACAGTTGTCAGTCAGGCTACTCAGTTCCCAGCACACTAAGGTAGTTGACCATTGATTTGAATAAACATACATAGCAAAAAATCAAAAAAGAAACAGAGACAGGAAGAAGTAGAATATAAAATAAAAAGGTGTCTCATATTTCAGGCAATACTTTAATATTCTCAAAATATGTCACAAAGGGTTGCCATTTTAAGTAAAATTTCTGGACTGACCCTTTCAACGTGAATTTAACTTTTTCTAGTTTAAGAAAAAGTAAAATATCCCTTAGCAATGCGGCCACTGCTGGTGGAGTAGCGGATGTCCAAACCAGTAAGATTCTACTGATGACCAATATTGATTTAGACGGGGACACAACCAAAACGTGTGTTAAATCAGCTGGAGAGAGGAAGCATCTATTACAACTCCCGTCCGTTCCTGGATATATATTTGCTAACCTAGCCCTAACCTAGCCTTCAATGTGTTTTCTGTCCGACCTCCTCTTTACTGGGACGTGCTCAGATTAACTCTAGTGCACTGACTCATTTACTGTACTCTGTGTTTTAAAGCAGACAGCCAGGCCTGCAGCAAACTCTCCTCTGATTAATCACCAACACCACTCAGGAGGCACGGCAAGATTGATAACACCATGAAATGTCATTAAAACATGAGCTACTATTTACATTCTTCTTTCTATTATTCCCCAAACGGGTGTGGATGAGCACAGAGGGAAGCGGTGTTAAAGATGTCTCTGCGCTGGGCTGGTTGTTTCTCTGCTAGGTCTGTCGGCATCTCTCAGCGGATCTGAGTGAGTCATGTGTGACAAATATGTGAGCGAGCTGGAGGGAGTAGAGCTGATCCTGAGTCAGAGCAAATCACAGAGGCAGACAGCGTGGACATGAAAGGGCCCCAGAGAAGAACAGTGGAGGACATCAGAGGAACCAACACACAGCGGAGCTCTCTCTCTCTCTCTCTCTCTCTCTCTCTCTCTCTCTCTCTCTCTCTCTCTCTCTCTCTCTCTCTCTCTCCTCTCTCTCCTCTCTCTCTCCATTCATGTTTCTGTCATCAACTCAGCTCTCTGAAGGCAAATACAACAGAGGGGCCAACACGTTTTGATCAAATAAATAAGAGTAAGAAGCAACAGGAGAAAGAATTATTCACCAACTTGACTTTATCACATGCTGCATTTACATCCTGCCAACACAGACAGCAACACACAGGTTGACTCTCATTAAAAGTGCACATGTCAGCATATTTACGTGAATCACACATTGATTTAAATGGCCATCATTTTGATCTGCTCAAATATGTTTGACTGACGAGACTGTATGAAACCTGAAGATGTAATGAGTTTCACATTTGACTAATGCTTTGAATTAATAATTCATGCTCACAGTACTCTGTATGGATAATTAGAGCTCTCTAATCAATAATGCTTTCACTTGAATTAATGCAACATAATGTTGAATAAAGATCTACTATATGGTTCAGGAATGTTGACGATAAAACGACCTTGCTGTGAAGTAGAGCCAAGCTGCCATATATTCATTCTTTATTTAAGTCTTTATTTTGTTTTTCAATGAACATAAAAATTCACACAAATGAACAAATATGGAAGTTTAAATATCACAGACAAAACAAACCACAAAGACTAATGAAAGCACAGGTTTGTCCTCACAGTGCACATAACACAGCTCAGCACCAGTCCTCACCTGGCCCACTCTGGGATCAAAGTTGAAAACTAAAGTAAATTCTAGATAAAGAAAAAGATGAAGTAAAGAGAGAGCCCATCCTTCTTCCTGTTTGACGGATTCCAGATAGTAGTAATAGTAGCTGAAAAGCCTGTTACAGCTCAGGCTGATATTTTTCCAGGTACTTGAATATTTCTTGAGTATTTTTGTTTTATAATTCTACTTTCAGAGTGAAATATTGTACATTTTACTATACAGTTTTAGTTACAAATTACTTTGCAAATGGAAGACTTGCCAGACACTTTCTGGTTTGTGAGACAGGTGAATGTCAGGCCTGGGCTGGAAGGAGGACTCAGAAGCAGGGCAAGAACAGTTAAACCAAGATTTTATTCTTAAATCCTTAGTTTTCTCCTGACAAATGAGTGACAAACAAAAGGCTATGAAACTCTACTAGGAACCTGCAACAAGAAAGGGGAAAGGGGAAAAGGCGAGGAGAACACAACAAAACCAAAACAGAAGGCGCTCCAAAAGGAGGAGAAAATATAAGGCAGAAAACTAGTCTACTCTGACAATGACAATCTATGAAATTTAAGCAACAGAACACGCTCCAAAAGGGAGGATACGGGGGCTACAAAAGATTAGTCTACTCTGAACTATCTAATAACAAAGAACAGAAAACGCTCCAGAAGGGAGGATCAAACAACAAAATAACAAAATAACTGAGGACACTCCAAGGGAGGAAAACAGCAAACAAAACCTAGCTTAACTCTAAAGCTGAAAAATATTACAGAACAAGAATCATTCTTTCTGAGGAATAAAACAAAGGAATCGAGAATACTAACAATCTTAGTCTTGAAACAATGGCTGTGGCAGGGCTTGAGGTACACGCAGGACGAAATACTCTGGCAACGAGACAGGGGAAGACACAGACTATATACTCATCAGGGAAGGGAGCACAGGTGAGAACAATCAGGGATTAGGGGAGACGTCAGACCGGGGACACAGGAGGAAGGGCAAGTGACCTGAAACGAGAGGAGAGTTAATTTTTCAAAATAAAACATGAAATTCACAAGACAGAAAACCCAAGACAGGACGACCCTCACCGCGGTGTGACAGTGAATGGCACTGTGTTTTATGTTGAACGTTCCTTTTATCAAACAAGGGAACATTTCAGCCAAAGACATATTTACATCAATATGAACAGGAGTTAAAAGATGACCATGTGAGGATGGATAAGCACACTGAAAGAATCAACCTAACCTAATCACCAGAATACATGTTGGCAATGTACATTTCTGCAAACCACGGATATGTTGAAACTTCACATTTCCTAATGTTAAACCTATGCATTTTTTTATGTTGAAACTTTACATTTCTTTATGTAGAAACTGTGTATTCCTTTATGTTGAAACTTTGTATTTATTTATGTAGAAACTTTATATTTCTTTATGTAGAAACTCCACATTTCTCTATGTAGAAACTTCACATTTCTCTGTGTAGAAACTTTACATTTGTTAATGTTAAACCTTTACATTTGTTCAGTTTAAATCTTTAAATTTCCTGGTTGAAACTTTACATTTCTTTATGTTAAATCTTTATATTTCCTGGCTGAAACTTTACATATCTTTATGTTGAAACTTTACATTTGTTTATGTTTAACATTTACATTTCCTGGTTGAAACTTTACATTTGTTTATGTTAAACCTTTATATTTCCTGTTTGTAACTTTACATATTTTTATGTTGAAACTTTACATTTCTTTATGTTAAACATTTACATTTCCTGGTTGAAACTTTACATTTCTTTATGTTAAAGATGTGTATTATTTATGTTGAAACTTTACATTTCTTCATGTTACGAAAATGTTGTGGTCATGTAAAGAAAATATCATGTTTTTACTTAAAATATCTCTTCTTGTCGCCAAGACATGGCTGGAGATGTCAAGAGTCTGAGCTGCGATCGCTGAATTGTTGGCCTCCTCATCCGTCACTTCAGTTGAACACAAACTGTAGTTTATTTGTATTCAGTCCCACGTACACTGTCCAGCTTTTTTAAAATAGATAATATGTTCAGCAGCCATATTCCTTTACACTAATGTCACAGCACGGAGGAATGAAGTCAAACCATTAGCTGTGTAAAGAGGAGGATATCGCTGCAGAAATTTTGAGGTATGAAGATAAAAGTATGAGAACCCACACAGAGTACATGGCTCTTCATCAGGTCCCGTTTGATCTGACAAAACCCCCCTTGTGGATTCGAACACTGTTTGATGGTCTACTGATTGTGTAGTGGTGTGCTGTACAGTGTGTGGGCTTCCATCTTCTCATCACCTTTAAAAAAGAGATGGCTGTTGGCAGTCATGTCAAATACACACAGGTTTTATTAATGGAAGAACTATGCAAAACCACGGTTAATGTTCTTCAAATACATAAACACCAATCTGTGGAGCTCATGTTGAGAAATTTAACCACACAGAAACACTCACAGGACTCTTTCTTCTCTTTTACATGATCGGAAACATCAGAGTTGAACAGCTCCGTCACCTGAAGCAAATGTCATCGTACATTTTTCCAAACCATCGATAAGTGAGATTTACATGCGTCATTTGTTCTACAATACATGCCTCATCCCGTTCGGATTACATACATATGAGGTGGCTTTCGTGTCAGGAGCCGGAGGGGATGGAGAGGTGATATAGAGCTGAGACAGCTGCCAAGCGAGAGACCGCTGTGTGAAGTGGCACTTCCACACTTGTGAGCATTAAACCACCGGGCAGTTTTAACGAGAGACTGCTGTTCAAGATGGCATCTCAGCGTTTGGAGCATGAAACCACTGCATATTTCAGCGAGAGACTGCCATTCGAGACACTGCATCAACATCCGTAAGTACGAAATCACTGGATATTTTTAGCGAGAGACCGCTGTTCATGATGACTTTTCAACATGTGTACACAGCAAACCACTGGATACTCCTTGGCGACAATTGCAGTTCGAGATGGCGTTTCAACATTTGTGAGTGTGAAATCACTGGATAGTTTTAAAGAGAGTCCGCTGTTCAAGATGGCATTTTCATTTTCCTGTAAGGGTTAGTGGGTGTTTGTTGCAGGACCCAAGGTCGAAGGTCCAAGATGAAGTTGAGGCTGGTGACAGAGGTGACCGAGCTTTGAGTGAGATGCGTTGAATATGATTGTATAGCTGTCTTTGGATTATGGTTATTTATTCACAGTCGGCCTCTGTGTTCCTGCCCTATTTCATTCCAACATGTTTTAATCCCTGTTTGAAGTCCTGTGTTAGGACTGTTAGGAGACTTGTTGCAGCTTGGTCCTTTAATCCTCTTCCTGCCTGTCTCTCTGGTGTTTACTCGAGGTCATCCTGCACCGATTATCAGCTGGTGACGAGACAGAGTGTCTCTGTCAAGTCTACTCTTCAGTGCCAGGCTCCATTTGGCAGCGCAGGAATGTAGGACACCCAAATTACACAAGTCATCTAACACTGCAGGCAAAGGAGATTTGGGAAAAAAATGTGTCCACACCTGTCTGAGAGACGCATCGGTCTGTGAGGGCAGTCAAATGTCTCTGCTGACAGAAGACGGCAGAGGAACATGTCCACTGCTTCATATACTCAGTATGTTGAAGGTGGCTAACAATGAGCTCTGATTACTTTCAATTTGACACTGTGCTCTTCACATAGTATCCATTAATAATGAGTCCTAATGGCCCGCAGCAGCACTGATCCTTGTATTGATTAGGTTTTTCTTACCTCCAATCTAATCATAGCAAAGGCCTCAGAGGCCTATGGGGATGAGTCCGTTTTTTTCTACCATCGCTTCCATATCTTCTTACAGACATGGTGCAGCGAAGATCGCGGGACGGCACCAAACAACATCACCATCTAAAACGCTCACTTTTACAAATTATTTCATAGTTTTTTCTTCTCAGTCCCTGAAGCTATCACACATTTCACCCTCAAGGGCATTTTTTCCAAGAAGGTTTCAGTGATGCAATGTAACTACGGATTACACGCACTCGGGTACTGTACTTCGGCATGTTCATGTGCATCGAGTCAGAATGTGGGAGCAACACAGACGGCATCTTGCATTTTATCGCTCAGAGTGTTTAAACAATATTAACAGATGTTTCCTGTGTTTGAGTGACAAGAGAGACCCCTTTTTATTTTGGAAAGAGAAATGTGTTGTACGTCATCCTGTTTCCTCTCATTTGCTGAAGGTCTTAACCGTGACTATCTACAAAAAGTCTCCAAAACATATTCAGACAGAGTGTTCTTCTCCTCTCTTCAGACTGGACATAACAACATTTAGAGGTAATCCTGCCTCTGGATGCACCAAGGTGTGCTCACAACTGAATGTATGAAATAACTGGTGGGGACAGACATCATGCAGGCAGGAGGCTGCCCGCACAACAATGGGAGTACGTGTAATGGAAGTACAGATGCTGATGTGGGTATGTTGCATAAGTACTATACATTTAATGGGGAAGATGTTTTTACAGCTCAGCAGCTCGTCATATCCCTAACCCTTGCCACACTGCCTCTCCGTTGTTCTTGGTCAGTTAATATGATGTTTTTTTACTGTCATAGTAATTTAATGTGTGACTATTTATTTGCCACAATAAATGGCATATTCCTGACATGAATCTTAAATAGTTATTCATGTATATATGTATATTATGTCACTCATTCTATATGTACCCATGTTAATGTGGGATAACTTCAGTATGTAGGTTAATGTATATAGAAAGTATATATATGAATACAAACATTTAATTAATTTCTGTTGTTAAACTACATTTGCCCCATCCCAAAAAAATACACCCCACTGTCTAATTATTTTTCAGTCTTTGTTTCTGATGATGATATGACTTACCCATACTAACCTGACACAAAAAACTAAAATAAAATTATTTGTAAATAATGTTTTCATGAAAAAAATATAAAAAATGTTATTGAAGGAAGATGAAAACCTATGAGAAAAAAAATTTGCTTCTACTGTAACTATGATACCTCACAATCACACGAAATAAGTCTGAGGGTCTCTGAAGTGTGAGATACTGTTCAGGTTCAGCTATAAGAAACACAGAGAGAAGCCATTCATAAATAAACTAATAATCATCAGATACACTACATGGCCAAAAGTCAGCCTTAAATTCAATTTACTGGTATTCAGTTCAGGAGTTTCAGCCACTGCTAAATGGGGCATAAATCCACCATATAGGCATGAAATCTCCACAGAATAACATTAAGAAGTTTGATGGGTTGTAAAGAGCTCGGTGACTTTAAACATGGCACTGTCACAAGTCAGTTTGTGAAATTTCCACCCAGCTAGCTCTGACCGCCTTTCAACTGTAAGTGCTGTCATTCTGAAGGGGAAGCCGGAAGGAAAAACTACAGCACAGTTTTTCAGGGTTTGGTCGGGCCCCCTAGTTCCAGTGAAGAGGTTTCTGGATGTTGTAGGAAACAAAGACATTTTAGCTAATATGTATCCGAAGGCCCTTTGCTGTTCCAGCAGGACTGTGCATAGAGGCAGTGAGTTTGTTAGAGAAGAACTGGAATAACCTCCACTGATCTGTGACCCGAATCCAGGGAATTAAAATGAGTCTGGCCTTCTTGTATAACATCAGTTCCTGACCTCTCAAATATGTTTTTGGCTGAGTGTGCACAAATTCAGACACACACTCTGAAATCTTGTAGAAAGCCTTCCCAGAAGAGTGGCGTCTCTTGTAGCTGTAAAGGCGGGCCCCATTCCATATCATGAATTAAGAATGGGATGTTCAACAAGGTCATATTGCGGGCCTTTAACGACAGCACTGACCCCACTCTGGAGTGGGGTCATTTTGTCACGTCTTCCTGAATCTTTGTGGTTTTTAGTTCAGTTTCCCTCCATTCTCTCCTGTTTGTACTTTCAAATATCTGCCATAACCATTTCATCATATTTGCATTGAGCTCTTTCAGAAGTCCTGTTACTGCTGTTGAAAACCCAGCATTTCCTGATTTTACCACTTTTAAATACTGAATTAAATAAATTAACAGAGGCCTTCTACTGTGAAGAACATTAAACGTGTTTATAGCTAAATAAGCGGAGCAGTTAGAGGCTGTTCTTCTATAATACTGCGCGCTGGGATGGAATCACAGCCGCTGCTTTGACTATTAAACAAGACAAGAGCATCATCAGTTGAAGACACACCTTTAAGAAGGAAGCTATCACAGGCACCAAGTTGAGCCAGCACATGTGTACGGTAAAGCCAAAAGGTGTGACTGACTTTTGAGACACAATAACGACACTCAAATGTGAGACACATGTGACAGTGTCTTATAATTATGTCAAAGTCCAAATAATTGGGATAAAGCACTTATTTAAAAACACGTTATTTAAAAACATGTTTTCATATGCGACAAAGTTATTTATGCTCCAGATACTCAGTTCAATACTACGGCTAAACTGTGTGGGAGGAGGTTTGGGCACTATAACACACAGAGATGAGGCCGCGTTCACACACACACACACACGCTCAGTGTTGGTGAAGTGACTTCCACATCTCTCCCGTCACATGTCGATCTGCTCACTGATGACAGTTTGACAATATTTTCATTCAGCTTGCTGCTCAGTGTTTCCCGACAAGATGTTCATTTACATGGATCAGTGGAGTTGCTATGGTTATCGCCGATGAGTCACTCGGTGTTGGGAGCCGATCTTATTCTGAATAGAGCAAAATGAGAAAATACTGAAAATAGATGAGTGGGAGCTGTGCGGAGGTGTTGATAAAAACAAGGCAGATTTGTTTGTACGGGCACAATTCGATTATTAACTGTTAACTGTTAACTGTAATACTGATGCAGCTGAAAGCAGACATTTAAAAAGGGAAGACACATAACAGCTGATTGTTAAATGTACAGTGATTTATTACTGAAGAGGAAATGTGGATAATAAAACTGAAAAGATATCCATTACAGTCAACAGGAACAAATATTACACTTGATGCGACTCGTGTTTGTGTGGGAGGAGGGGGCAGCATCCTTTAGTCAGTGGGTGAGATGGGATGGGGTGTCAGGCTCCTCCTTTAAACCCCAGGGATGTACCAGGTCGGGTTTCCCTCACAAAATCCAGTCATGGTCTGGGATCTGTCGGTAAACGTCTGTAGAGTTACTTCAGTCTCACAGAGTCACTGTAAGCGGCTGTTAGCTGGGACCTTGCTCTTCTTCCTGCCTCATCCTCTTCCGCAGCTGCTCACCGATATCAGCCAGAGGGTTCATTTTAGCTGAGAGGGTCTTCACCGCGTCACTGAACCGGCTGCTCTCAGTTTCCCTACAAAAAAAAGGCCAAATGCATAAATGTTCAGATAAAGTTAGCATCACTTTACTGATAAACGTGCAGGATGACAGAACCCAATGTCAAAGACGTAACAACATGAAAAGCTGCTTACAGGAGTTTGCGTTTCTGTGACTGTTTCATCTGACTGAAGTCTGTTGGCTCAGGTCTCTTCACCGGCCTGAAGAAGAGAGGCAGGACGAAGAAAAGCACATGTTCACCACTACAAGAACATGCAGTACATCCTCATTCCTAAACAACTGAATAGGCCATCGACTCCCAAGCGACACACGTGCTCTTTCTATCACAGCCAGTTGGAGCTGGAGCTGATAAACACCATCCATTCACACTGAAGACAAAAGCCAGATGTTAGCAGGTGTTAGTGGGTTTATATCCAGAGTGAAAGGGGTTTAAAATAACTGATTTAATTTGTGTGCGTGTGTTTTTTTTTTTTGAAGAATGCCATTACATCTTGGTGTCACATATAAAACCATGGCTACAGCTGCCTGTGCGCTGCTGTCCACTCGACTTATCTCTTCTTAGTGCAGAGCAGGCTCTGATGAAAATGAGCCCTCTGCTCGGAGCTGAGATACTTTTACTGCATTTGCAACCATGTGAATAACTACTCCAATACATAAATGACGCAGTGCAGGAGGCTCCACAGCAGAACTGGACCGAATTGTAGGCAGGTGTCGCTGCTGAATTGAGAAATTCCACTGTATAAGTCTAACCCGGACAGGACTGGTGAGTCTGTAGAATTGTTTTAACTGCTTTTATTTGGCTTTGCATCAAATAAGCAGTTTTTTTTTCTGATGGCTTCTCTGTTTTCGGCTTCTTCATCACACCATATTTCACAAACTGTACCTTTGACCTCACCTGCCTCACTCTTATCACTGACGGCCACTCCACTTGAGTAAACTCAGGCTCTGGATCAGTCCTGCCTTTAAGGTGTTTTTCATAGGGATGCTGATGAGACCTGAATCTGGATTTTGGCCTCACACACTCACAGACCAGACCAGGTTCAGCTGCCTGACCTTCTGACCTCCCACATTACCCTGAGTCCTATTTGAGCAGTGACAGTGAGGCTAATCCATCTTCCTGAAGAGGATTTCAAATGAGTCATTCTGACAGGAGAGTGTGGGCACGACCCATACAGCTGTCTGACCACTCTGCATAGGCACGAGGGGAAAAAAGTCATGTTCTCATAACACTGTAACTATTTAGACTCTGCTCTTTAAATCTTATCTATCTTTTCCACTCTCACTTTCCACTATCTATCTTTTCCACTCTCTTATCTATCTCTTCCTCTGTCTGGAAGAGTTCCCACAGGGAAGGCAGGAAAGAAAGTAAACCTGAAAACAGACTTTATCTCGCTTCACCCTGACGCAAATTCAATAGATGCACTACGTGTTTATGTATATGTGTATATAAATAACTGTATATATGTTCTGCTATTCATGCATCAGGAATGAGTTTATGAACTTTCATTTCGTTATGTGTAATGATGAAAACATTTCATTTAAAAAAATTTCTTCCAGTGATGTCTGGACAAAACTTGTCTCTTGTACACATTTTACACCAAAATTAGCAGGTGCACTTTAATAAATGATAGAAATTGTTTCCTTTCACACTGAACAGCAGATAATAAACCTGATCAGACTACATCCAGAAGACTTTAAACTAGTTTGTAAGTGTCTTAATAAATAACAGTCTGAATTAGACACATTGGGTTTTTTTGAAGGAGCAGAGGAGTAAGACAGCTGATGTAGCTCACCCTTCTCATCTCTGTTGTGAGGTTCACAAGGAATAGGTAGTGACCAGGAAGTCACTGACAACATCACGGTGGTTACGTTTTAATACCTATTATTTAAGTCTCTGTTTGTGTATTACAGTGTGTCAACAGTCAACAGATGGAGCCGCGTTAGTCCGTCTGCTCATACTGACGCCATCGCAGCTGTCTTTGACTCACATCTAATCTTCTCAAGAACAAAAGAAATGTGAGAATTACGGAGCACCACACTTAAAATGGACACCTGATGCCTGCCACAGCGGTCACCTTGGCACTTACACTTTGTTCTTCCTGCTTTTGCGGCGAGCAGTGGGAGCTGTGGCTGCGGGGGTGATGAGCTGAGAGAGCTCCGGCAGGGCGTCGGCCAGCGGCCTCATGTCTCCCACCACGGGCGTGGCCTGCCTCCGGGCCTCGGCCGCCTGCTGCTCTTTGGCCTGTTTGATGGAGCTGATCTCTGAGAGGAAGAGGAGCGAGAGGGAGAGTTACATCCAAGCTCAACACAACAAATAGAAGTGAAGCAGGATTGAGTGTCAGTTGAGGGTGAGAGGTCTCCATCTGCTGCACACAGCTCTATTTACAGTAAAATGTCTGTGTGAAGCATGGAACAGTCTAAAGGTCTCCTGAGATCAGGAACATTCTACAGTCTGGTGCTGGTGTTTTACTACCAAGCTCATGAACACAACCTTTCATCAGGCTGGAAACACACACACTCCACACATATTACACAAACAGTCGACTATAATAATAGTCATATATCAATGAGCCTTGATCAACAGTACACAGGGCTCAGAAAATGCCCGTACCCTGAGAGCAGCAGCCTGGCAGAAAGAAATGATACACTTAGAAAAAAATAAGGACAAAAAAAAAAAATCCTGATACAGTAGAGACAGTCAATGTCCCTGGTCTGATTGTGATACATGGATGTTGAGTGTTTCTGTTTTAGTTTGCTTTACACAGAAACCGGCAGGAATCATGTTTGAGCTGATGTTATGCTGGTCTGTCAGAGGTCTTCCGGAACAAGCACTAATGACAGCTGAGGGGCATAAAGAGAAAATCAGAAGATTGACATTGAAAAACATCAAAATACAAAAATATATGGAAATAGTGTTTTATTTTTCAGTGGAATTTGTCTCAATGTCAGAGTTTCTTTTTTCAGTTTAGGTTTTTTTTTTCAATTCCACTTTTAACTTTTGATGTTTTTGCGACCAATGTAAGACCTTAACAGCTACATCTCTAGGCTTTAACTACATGTGTGATACACACTTTGTCCTGAAATATGTAGACAAAAGAAAAATATGTCTGATCTGTTTCACCTGCATCCTTGTGGTTAGCTGGGTCTTAAAACTAAGAAAAGCATTGACTTATGTGTAAACTTTTTCACAATCCCAAGTTCCCAGCCTCAAACACTGGCCTGAGAGTGTTAACATCTCCACTGGTCGTACTGTACTGTCTCGACCCTTTGTCCATGATCTGAACAAAGCTAATATTTCATTCTAATTTTCTTCTAATTCCTGAAAGCTGTCAGCCATAGAGCCGCTCTTGGGTTTCAGCAGGATTGAGTCGCACGGCCATTAGCACCTAATTATACGCCTGAACAGGATATGTGTTGTGTTACCCGGGAATTGACTGGCTCAGCAGAAGGGTACGGTTACAGGCCTGATCGCAATTATGGGAGATGATGGCAGCAGTCACGATGTTGGGTAGAGGAGTTATAATCACAGACTAACTCAAAGATGGGCCTTCAGCCAGAAAGCCCAAAGCTCAGAGATGTACCGATTGGGCAGAAAAATATCGAATCGCTGGCTAAGACATCTGTAATCATTACTTAGACTGACAACCAAAAGGGCAACTTTATAAAGTGGGTAAACTGAATCTTCAGTCTAAGATCTAATGTTAAACTGAACTTCTGTCAGACGGACATCTAACAATGTTAAGAAAAGGTGTAACAAGTAAAGTTCTCTTTGCTGTCCAGACAGCTAACCAATGTAGAGAAGAAGAGATGGATTCATCAACATCGAAAACAATAGGAAGCTGCAGCCCTCACTAAGTAAAAACTCTCAAATGCATTTTTATTTTTTAAGTGCCAGGATTGTATTAAATAGCTGCTCACTGTATTTTTTTATCAATATAGGAAATTTGTTGGGGACTACTTTCAGTGGCAAATTAATCCACATTTGGTGCTCTAGTGAGTATTTGTGGCAGCAGGCTGGTGTATGTGGGATTGAGTAATAGTAAACTAGTTTGCAATAAACCATAAATAAAAAGTGAATAAACAAAACACGTTAAATATTAATAAGGGAGAATTTACAGATGCCAAGATGGTTATGATTTGCGCGTCCAAGATGTAATTTAAATATGTTGAATTAAAAGATTTACATCCCACTTCCACTGCTAGAAGAAAGGAGGGTACCATATATTCAGGGGTGAATTTGTAAAAATGAATAATGTCAAACTGTGTTCTGACCCGTGTCAGTCCAACAGTGTCAGTCCAACAGTGTCAGTCCAACAGTGTCAGTCCAACAGTGTCAGTCCAACTTAAATGCTGAGTGCTGCACAAACTCACTGTTGAGCCATCTCTCCCTTCTCTCCTTCATCTTCTCTTTCTTTGACTTGACCTTCTTCTCTTCTGGGCCTGTAAACACACACACACACACACACATACACACACAGAGACAGAGAGAGAGAGAGAGAGAGAGAGAGAGAGAGAGAGAGAGAGAGAGAGAGAGAGAGAGAGAGAGAGAGAGAGAGAAAGCGGAGAGAGTTACATGACAGCACACATCAAACCCAGCTAGGCTATACTCAGCAGAGGGAGAAGTCTACTAATTAAACATGAAGAGAGGCAAATTCATAAATGTGTTAAAGATACATCAAAGGTGGAGAGGGACTGACTTGGCTGCAAGCTACAGCCAGAGTCCACCCGCTCCACCCGCTCCCTGGGTGAGAGCAGTGAGAGAGGGAAGGCTGGATGACAACACAAACTGAGCTCTGTCTAGCACCGGAGCAGGCTTCTGATTTTCAACACCTTTTATTACAAATGAGATCTGAGGAGAATATGGATGGTGCTTCACTTTCAAGTCTACATGGATGAAAAGTCCTTATGAGAAGTTTGAAATTCTAAAAGCTAGCAAGCTCACATGTCAACAGGTCCATCTGTATGACAACAGAGCAAATCGTATCTGCTTATAAAGACTGTGGAAGCTTTAAAAAAAACTAAGTAAGTGGACATCGAGTGAGGATTTCTTTAGGCGCAAGTTTTTCAAAGGTCAAGTAGCAAGTTTCATCTACGTCATTTTGTACTTGACTTGGTGTCGCAATTCAAAAGACTTCTAGACAAGATTGTGTCCTTTGCTTTAAGCATTTCTGCATTAAAAAAATTGTATAAAACCTTTTCTTATTCACTGAGTGAATAAAATGATGCAGCAGATTTTGACCTGAACCAGTTCCCACAACTTCAACAGATGGATGATGGAGACTTGGGGGGTTGGGGCTGCGTGGATGTAAAGTTAAGAACTTCCTGGGTTAGGGTTAGGGTTAGGGTTAGGTTAACCCTTTGTGTCATCTGTTGCATTTTCACTGATAACCCATTTTAAACATTAATGACACAAGACAGCTGTTATCATTAACCTGTATTTATATATGTTTAAATGATTAGGTAAGCCAGGTTATCTGTCTCACTCTTTTGCCAGATATGACTGTGATGCAGTGACATTTTTTTTATGTTGTTTAACACGCCATTTCACAAAATAGGACATTTTACAAGTCACAGCAACATAAAACAACGTTTTCTTGTGTTTTTGTCAAAAATGTGTTGTGCTGCGTTATCTAAAATATTCATGTTTTCTGTGTAATCTGAAAATCTGGAGAAAGAGTGAGAGAGCGAGATACAGTCAAATTAATTCAATAATATTCTGCTTTAGACCGGATGGAAGCTCTAATCTAACAGTTTAAACTACTGACTTCTGGATTTTAGTGACATGGGGTAAGAGCTATCCGTCAGTGATATTACTCTTCATCGCAGTAGACAGGGTTACTACTGACAGAGCACGCAAAACCACATGGCTGGTGTGGAGATGGCACAAAACACAAAGCTGAGAGTGGAAAAGAATGGCACACAGATAATGAGGAAAAGGGAAAAGAACCACACCAAGAGCAACATTAGTGTTTGGGCTTTTACATTATCTGCTCTCAACGCATCACAGTATTTTCTCAGACTGTATCCCTTCCTCTCTGTTTTCCCTGTTTGTTCTCTCTGTGCAGTGATATAAATAGAAAAATATAAGCGAGGCAAGTGAAAGAAAGAAATGTCAGCCCCTGAATAAGCAGTGTGCAAACAAGGCCACCGGTATTTCCACTGGGCAGCTTTTACATTTAAAAACACATGAGAGGATCATCAAATACTCCACTACACTACACAGGAAGTGGTTCAGATTACTGTATTATTAAGTAGAGCATATTTTTCTCTGAGAAGGTGCACATCAAAATAATAATGCAGGAAGCATAACAACCACGATTGCTTTTTGCTTAATGTGTCGGCATTATTGTGGATTGTCATTGTAAAGTTAAAATTATATATATATTTTTATTATTCTATTTTATTTTATCATTAACCATTAATATTCAAATGACAAAAATTGACTCCACACAGTTGTCATGAAAGGGTAGGTCAGGTAAGGTTACCTTAATTTTTCGCTAGGTTAAAAAAAATACTGTTAAAAATATGGTATGCTCTCAAATGTAAGTCAGTTGTCAAACAATTGCCAACGTGAACAAATGAAGGTAGTTCCATACTGATCAGATCCCCAGTATTGATTCCATTGGTGCAATAAAAGGGACAAACTCATTTTTATTGTAAAAGAAACAATCCATTTACGCCGATTCATTTCTATCCTTCTACTTTTACATTTTTTAAATTGGTATCAAGATAGTATCAATGAAACTCAAAACTTCCTGCAGATGTTTCAAATTAAAAGCTTTTCATAAAGGTGTATGCTCATTGAACTGCTGGAAGGCTCCACCTGCTTTGGAGCATTATGTTATGTCGCATTGACTGAGTGGTGAGTATGACATGGCTCTGTTCTTGTACTGGTTGGATTTGTTTGTGAACATGCGCATAATACTAAAGTCAACAGCATAAAGGAGCAGATCAGAAAACAGGGAGGTTTAAAACAAAATTCTATTAGGAAATCAATTAGACTGTTGATCCTCTTCCTGCCTGTCAAAGTAAATGAAAAGCCACTGCCAATATTTGAAAATTAATGGTACGGTCATGAAACAGAACTCTAACTCCAACCATCGGCTCCAAGTGTGTGTTCGAACAGAGAGAAGATGAATGAGCCATTCCCTGAATGAAGCACAGTAGTGCAACAGAGTATAATAGAGGCCTGAAGGCAGTGACTGTAATGATCAATGCAGTAAAGACCTTAAACACAACTTCTATGATTGGCCTGAGGGTGATGACAGACATCCAGACAGTTTGCATGATAAATTGGTTGCTGATGTATATTGAGTCAATATTGGCCTTTTGTTCAAAACAACATATTGGCAAATGAGGGTCACCTTTGATATGGTTGGTTTGGTAGATGCAGTTTATCTGCTTATTATATATTCATTAAAGGTTGACCAAGAGCACAGTATAGTATTAGAGTTTTATTCATGAAAGGAGGCAGATAAGATCTAAAAAACAAAAAAGAATAAGGCAACAACTAAATTCATCATTATTATACCTGTTTTATCTAATGTTTTATGTCTACTCCAGAAAATGTTATATTTAGTGTGCTTCTGCCCTCTAAATATCCCAACATGATGTCGCATCAGCTAGTTATTAATGTAACCACATACAAAACAGTTCACCAACCATCAAAATTGACACAGAATTGCTGTTCTGCTGCTATTCTAAACAAAGATCTGTTTTTGGGTGCTTTATATGCTTCATTATTCTCATTATTGAATGCTATGTAAACTAAATGATGCAATGTGGTGCCTGACCTTGTTTCAAAACATTGATTTGTGTTAGCTTCAGCACTGCGGAGTTCAGAGGTCAGAGGCAACAGATAGGTCACATGTCATTTCAATGAGCACAGCAGGGTGCGATGAGTCCTGTCCCAGCAGCAGCAGCGTGCTGGCCTATTGATCCCATTTAACCCAACAACAGCCATGTGGACTGCAGCAAAAGCTAAAATAATGTCTATTATAATCTGTGTTCTACAGATTACTTTTCAGTTCAAGAAATTAGCTCTTTTTTTGTCTAAGAGGCTTCAGATAATCAGCTGATCTTGAATTTCTAAGAGATATCTGTGGTGCTTATGTAAGATTTACATATTGGATGTACAGTTGTGCCCATAATGACTCCACAATGCATCAGGATGTTAATACAACATAACCATTATAATTAAATCTTCAAATTTTGTTAAGTTACAATGAAGATATGTTGATTTGGCTCCACCGCCTTTGCCACTTTTAGTCTTGTCCAACTTCCATGCCAACTGTCCAAAGTATACAAAATGTATTTTTCAATTGGATCCTACTAAAGACATAAATATACCTAAGTACCTACACCTACACCTTGATATTTCCTCGTTTTAAACAAGAGCTGACTTGCTACATAACAGTAGTACATGTGTTAAAAAAAACTCTAAAACTAACTTATTGACATACATTAGCTGCTCCTAGAAAGCACGACTACATCTTCGGTATCAACTGAAAATGACATCAAGCATGATGGATACATCACTTACTAATGACTGTTTGAGACAAAACAAATGTCCAAAACTAGAGTGTAAAAGTAAATTGAAGTTGCTTGACTATCAGTCTACATTGCTAGCAGCTTTATGATACTGCACTCAAGCTCAGTGGTGCTTTAAACTAAATATTGAGGATGAGGATGCCAACATACCCATGATGATAAGGTGAACATGCAGATGTTTTGCAGGTTTACCGTTTACAATGGTAACCATATTAGTTTAGTGAATTGGCATGCTAACTAGCTAATCACCTAAATTAGCACAAAACAGAAAGTATAGCTGAGGATGATGGGAATGTTATTAGTTCAGCTGATGTCACTCAGCGTGATTCAATATAAAATCAGCACTGAAGGCTACTATATTGTCATTTACATTTTCTTCTCAGTGAAATCAGTAGAAGTATAAAGGTCCAATGTTGTCGTAGTTACTTTCGTAACAGCCAGTTGTTTGTCTTTGTGCACACAGGATGAGTGGAAAGGATAAGTCTGGAAATGTACCTGCAAGCTAACAGTAAGCTAACTGCGTTGTCTTTGAAGTGTTTGTGAAGTGTTTGTTGTTTGGTGTGGTTTTTGCCTTTGAACACGGTCAGATGTGCACAAGTCTGCAGCATGGTGGGTATTGCTAAAACTGCCTTTGAATTTGATAATTAAAACTCAAAGCCATGACACCCCTAATCAGTAGGCATTATCCTCTGGGGACTATGAATGTCTGTACAAAATGTCATGGCAATCCATCCAGTATTGTTGAGATACTACAATCTTGATTAAAGTGGCGAACCGACTGACCGACACTACCATCTCTGGAACTATACTACCTGGAGTCAAACTATGTCGACCTAGCAGTCTCATCATGTCCTCAGCTTTAAAAGATGAAGTTGGTGAATAAAACGTAATCATTAAGAGTGACTGGACCAAAACTAAGTGTAAACCAGAAAAAGACATGAAACACCCAGGTTTGTTAAGTACTACATTTTCCTCTAACGAGCTTCACCTTCCAAGGTTGAAACAATATTTGGGCAAATATTTAATCTAAATCCCAACACTGGGAGCTGTATTACGTGTGTGATGTGTTCTGTGTACATATTCCATCTGCTGGTGTGTCAGTGGATGCTGTTCAGACAGGCACATTATCTCTCAGTCTACACACTCCAGAGATCCTAGCAGGCCTTTATCTGTCACCACAGCTAAACAACAGAAGTGTTTCTGCTGCTGTTTGCACTAAGAGAACAGGCAAAGATAGGCATCTGCTGCTGACTACAAATGCGGGTAGAGGTTGAGAAATCTAATCTCTCATGAGTGGGTGGGGGGTGTCTCTTTGTGTTTTTTTTTTTGGGGGGGGGGGGGGGCTTTACCACCACTCCAGTCCCATTGGGGGCATCGTCTTCCCGCTGTTAGATGAAATGGATAGCTGTGATTATGGCTGGCTGGAAACTACCCCCTTACCTCCCCAGCCCACATCCACCTAGACTGTACATCCTGCTCAGACTCCACACCTTCCTGCACCTTCTGAGCTGGGCTGACAGCTTGGATGTAAAAGGTGAAGGTGGAAACAAAGGGGGTTTTGGAGTATTGAGACTTTTAAGATAAAAAGATTGTTAGATAGAAATGTGAGAAATAAATACGTTAGAGAAGTTGAGAAGAGAGAAGCCAGTTTGAAAATAAAAAGTACAGGTTTTAAAAGGTCCCAATGTCTTGGCAATACTACATGTCGTCAAATTGCTAAGCTGTTCGCACTCAGCAACAGGGACACACATTACAAGATCACACAAGTGAGACATGACCCGAGAATGACGCAGTCCAAACAGTCCACGTTGTTTGTGCTGATTTACAGGAGAAAAAAAAACAAAGGAAGACAAAGGATGAATTGGGATGAATGAGCAGCAAGGATTAGAAACTAAATACACATTCTATTGTCTGTTTAACATAACTCGACTGTATCACAAAAATGCTGTTGGTGCTGTTATACTTAAGCCCTGACATATCCAATAATTGAAGAGTAATGCATCACCTTGGACCTCACAGAAGGATCCATTGCTTTGACAAAGAAATATCAAGGTACTACTTGTTTCCCAATGAGGCGTAAATGTCATGACTTTCTGTTTCAGGGAGGTGTGAAGCCACAATTTTGCTAGCCAGTAACAAGCCTTGTGTCTGCCTCTATGTCTTCACAGTCAAATGAGCACGATAGCAAGTGCAAACAACACAGCCAATATAAAAGTTAATTCATATACACTTTAGCCCATGATACAGATCAATAGATGGACACTGCATCAGTTGAATCTCCTAAAACTACACCTGTTGTGACACCTCAAATGATAACCACAAACATTAACTATAACATTATTAGATAAAACATAGAATTTGTTTCCTATAGAGATAGGACTGATGGTGAAACAATGCAAATCATTTTACTTTAGAAAGGTTCTCTGTTGCACCATGATCAAATAACTAATCCCTTTCCCTGGAGAATTCTGGACTGAAAAAATAAATCAATTTTTGAGAGACATTAAAATTTAAAAAATACAAAAATATGATGTTACATGTTTAGTGTAAAAAAGAGAGAGATGCGTAAATGTGCTTAACTATAACAGTTAATTTTTTTTCTAGATGAAAATACTTGTATCATAATTTCACAAATATTTCATTTGTTACATTCAAGTTTAATATTGTAATTACCAAATATAACAATAGATAGAATTGAGGTATTAGTTCTGTAATTTGACATGGATTTCTTTGTTAATTGACAAAATTCTTGTATAATTAGGTTTTCAGAGCACAAATATTGAATGAATGTACTTTTATCGATGTATTTCACAAACTACTTTCCAGTGAAGAAACAGTTTGACTCCACCTTGGACTCTATTGCTCTCTGGCCTTCTTTTCCCATCATGCATTGTGCTGAGTAGTTTCACTAATTGTAGTAGTACTGTTAGTGTTTGTAATGTGTGTTCAGAAAATCCTGACTTTTATTGGTATTTGTCATTTTGTGTCAAAATGTCATATTACGATTATTTTACAGTTTCTACATTTCACTCCAGGCTATATGTTTTTGTGGAACAGATCCCCCATCCTGACCAAAGACCCCTTGAAGAACTATCTGGTTTCTTACCCAGAAACCATTTTCATCTTCACAGCATCACTGATTTTCACACGCAGATAACTATTACTTCCATTGCATGCTCTGATGTTCTGACGCATGCAGTCGCATTATAAAGATGCAAGTAAACATGACAGCTCTGCACAGGCAAATTTGCCCATCAGCCTAAAACCAAACAGGAGAAAAATAGCAGAGACGTTTAAAAAAAACAACACAGTACATGGAAACAACATAGGAATGCTGACAGATTAACATTATATAGTATAGCTGAAATGATGGTGATTCTTCAGTGTTCAGTCTAACAACTGGTGAACATGCAGGAGTTGAGAGGGTTGAGAGATGGGAGGGTAGTGTACGGACGTGAAGGGCAGAGGACGAGGAAGAAGAGAGGAGGGAAGTGGGAAGGCGGGCGGTCTATAGGGAGCTGACCTGAAAATAAAGAGGATCCTGGGTCTTCCCTCCAGGCTCTGATAGTGATATGATACCTCTAATTAGACTGCAGACAGAGAACTTTGTCAAAAGGCTGTGGGGGATCTCCGATTAACCTCCACAGTCAGGACTTTACATAACGGCTAAGGACAACTCATACTGGCCTTTATCAAAACTACGATCTCTGAGAAAATGGACTTCACTCCATGAGTACAGTTTTGTTCAGTAATATACTGGCTGTCTCTGAGAAACTGAGCCCTAACCCTGGAGAGTTTAATCCTACTCTCATGGTGATTATTCTACATTGAGAAACACTGGGCCTCATGTAAGAACATATATGTATAAGTCCAAATCTAAATCGGATTCACTTAACTCTCTCAACAAGCACAAGCTTGTATATAGCTCATTTCATCCTCATTTATGCCACCTGTTTACAGGGAGGTGTGCAAACATAAGACTTGATCATTAGCATAATCCACGGCCCTGAAATTGCCAAATAGGGGGACCTGTTCCACCCCATTTGTGGGTAATTTTAGGAAAGTCAGCAGAAAACGAGAAAGACCCTGAGGCAGCTGTTGGAGTGAGCAAATTGTCTTTATGATTATGTACTGCAATTTACTAATACAAAAACAACATAACAATAAAATAGTATGACAATATATGGTGAACAGAATATTTTGTATTTGTACACAAAGTCTACTCGAGTTGTTTTGCTCATTTTGTTATCATATAAAAAGTCCAAATTCCTTCAGTTTAATGATGATTTCAGGGTTAGGGTTAGACAGACAGATTTTCAGTACATGATTTGTTTGAGATGTCTGTACCACTTGGGATTTTTTTGTTCCTACAAAAATTTTAATTCAAAATATGAGAAAGTTGCCAAATGTTAAATCACCTGTATGTGAGGCTGTACCAAATATCTTGTTTTAAAATTCTTTAAAGGTTTTTTGTTTTGTAGCGTCTTGTAAGCCTTGACAGGGCACGTCTTGATGTAATACAAATTACAGTTCATTAATAAATATGATCTCTCTTATTTGTAACAACTTAGGTAATTTATTATGAGAGTGTTAGACCTAAATAAGATTTGCTGTTATGGTGGTTAGAATTGTGTAGTGCTGTTAGACCGCTGGATCATGCATCACTGTGTGTGCACTGACCACAGTGAAAAAAATATTTTTAGAAGACTAAACACCATCAAATACAGACTTGAATACGGCAGAATATTTCCATCAATGCAATTGTGTTGTGAATTATGGAAACGATCACACACACAGATATAATTGGCTGACAATGGCCTATCGCAAATAAATAGCTATCGGTGTACATTTTGTCTGATATGTGCGGATACTTTAACTTTTGGTTCTTACAAAATAAAATGCAGAGAATGTGTTCCCACTGTTTCAGAGCACTGAAGTCATTCTGAACAATAACGTCATTGTTAAAACTGTTAAAATATCCTGCCTTCGATAACCACACTTGATTGATAATTTGCACAAAAAAAATGTTTCTCTATATTATATTCTGTGTATATAAGATATTGGTTGATGTATCAATATCTGATTTTTTCAGTTCTTAATTTTGGAATCAGCACCAAGAAGTCCAGTATCTATCAGGCTCTAATCACATCTTTTGGAGTTATTGCAAATGTTTGGATGCTTGTGAATGCTAAAATGCATCCACCAGCTTGCCTTCAGTTAGCATGCAATAGGAGTGGGCATAGCTATAGGGCTCCTGCTTGCTTGGTGTTTTTCATCATCGTCACATCAAGATTCTGAACAATAATCAGCAGATTAACTAATGATGGAAATGACTGTGATTTGCAGCCCTACAGAAATCATGTTCAGTGATGTGGATTATTTTCCTCAAACATGCTTCAAGACCAACTTGACTTCTATATGTAATTGAAAAATGGAAAATCAATCGCTGTCTGAAAGGAAAGAAAAACACATTCAAAACCGCTACAGCACACTTTGAGAAATAGAACTGATGTTACAAGACAGTGAAGAAAATCTAATTGATCTATTGGTGCTTTTAGGAGATAAATGATTAAATGAGTGTACTTAACAGAGACAGCACCAGCCTCAGTGTCTTTCAGTAGAAACAGGGAAACACTGATGCAACTAAATCTTGATTTCAAGCATGAGCTAAATTTATACCAGGCCTGCTCTATAAATAGCAGCGGGCCGTTGTCTGGTGAGGCTTTGTGCAGCACAGCGTGCTTTGCAACTATGCCCATATCCATCATTCCCTTCTTCAAACACATCAGCAGTCACAGAGATGCTACCACTGCCCTCCATCCCACTGATTATCTCTTTGTGTGTCACATTTCTGTGCCAGCCGTTTTAAGCTGCTGGTCCAAAGCTGAAGGAGATGTTCCAGCAGCCTTAATTAGAGCCACAGAAATCCCCCAAAATCCTTAACTGTGCTCTGCGCGGAGGTGCTGTGGCAGGAGAACAATTGTAAGTCTGACACACCATCTAGTGGACAAAGAATGCAATGCTACAAGACGATCCTTGACTGTGTCCCAGTTACACTCTACTTATCAATTGTAAGCACATGCTCATTATGCAGTGTGATCACATTTGATCAGCACACATACTGCATCGTTTCCTGTGAGAACACTAACAAAATCATAACATTGCAAAGAAAAGAATATACAGACAATTACACTAACGCACCTGTCCACACATACACAAGTATCTACTTCTCAAAACCAAGCTTTTTCTCTGCATTGGCATTTGGTACACATTAGACAATTAGCTTTTAGAAAACTCTATCCAGAGTGAAAATATGTTTAGAAACCCTGTTCTCAGTGTTCATGTCTGGACGGGCAGAAACTGAGGTTTTTGGAAATGATGATGCAGACTTGCATGTTCATCAGTGTTTGTAGCATATTGTTGGCAAATATGCACTTGGAGTACGTGTTGTGATACTGGAGTATTTGAGTTTGTACGTTGAATTAATGGATGATATTTTGTTTACAATTATATTTAGAAAGACACATGCACTCCACCAAAAGAGACCACCTCTATCTCCACCATCACATAAATGAATGAATGATGATTGCATATATACATATAATAAAACATTCATGTTTAGAAACAAAGAACAGAAAGAACAGAACAATAAACGGTTCCTTTGTTTTAGGATCCCAGTCTTTTAACATTCTTGCTTCATGTTTTATTTTAAAATTGTACCCTGATGTGTCTCGTCTTGCTTTTCAGTTCGTCCTGTGTGTTTTTGTGTTTGGGTCCTCATCTTGTTTAACCATAACTTATAACAGAATGAACTGACCAAGATAGACCCAGCAGACAACAGCACCCAGTTTCTAGACATCCAGGACAATTTGTGGGGGGGTTCTGAATGGCAATATGGACAGGGTGGACATGCTAAAGGCTATTTACATATTTGAAAAGGAATTATTTGATAAACCCTGGTTAAAGGAAGTTCCAGGCGCCGCGTAACTCTTAACTCGATTATATAATTGCATGTTCATATTGCACAATATTATGTTTAAATGTATATACTCGTCTATTCTATTTCTTATCTTTTCATTTTATTATATTGTTTATTCTTTACTATTATTACTGTTTTTTTGTAATATTACTTTCCTTTGGCTGCAAAAAAATTTCCCAGTTTGCGGGACAATAAAGGAATTCTGATTCTGATTCTGATTTCCGCAGTGGAGATGCAGAGGAAGGCTTTGTTTGACAATCGTCAGGGCACTGCTTCCCATGTAGCTGCTAGCCATCAGCCTGGTTGCCTCTCCTCAGCTCCAGACTTTTCTAGCAGTCAGTCGGCTTGTCTCCTGTCAGCTGCAGGGCCTGCCAGTCTCCAGGTGTCTCCCGACTACCAGCCCAAGCCCAAACCCATGCCCCAGCCCCAGATGGCTAACAGCCCAAGCTTCAGCCTCAACCCCAGTTTCCCATCTACCAGCCTGAAGTAAATTCCTTTCGTCCAAGGTCAAAATCACCTTTCCACCAGCCACTGCCTCCGCCTGGCCAATACCTGCCAGTGGTTCTTTGGTGGCGGCCCAACCAACACCTGGCAATGGTTCCCAGTCGGCGGCCTGGCCAACCAACCCCTGTGCTTCTCCATCAGTGGTACGACAGACGACGAGAAGTCATTGCCCTGGAGCAAGTGAAAGGCACTGCTGAGAGCTTTCTTCAGGGGATGGTTTTGTACAGCCAGCTAATGGTGTGTGTAAAGGCTAAAGACATTGGCAAAAGACCCTGTGCTCACAGAGCTGAAGAAGGAGCTACAGTTAACCAGTGAGATCACAGAATTGCTCCAGAAGCAGATCAGCATCTTGTTGGATAAACTGAACTCTCTGAAAGAGATCAACACTCCGCTGCTTGCAGACTATTGAGACAAGGGTGAGGCCATAAAGCTCACCTTCAAATGCTGGGATAGGCAGAAGACCTGGACGAGATGAAAGACTTGTTACCACTCAGAAACTTGCAGGTCAGATCAGGAACTGCGATTCCAAGCTGCATCAGACCAACTTCTGTCTGCACATCCTCAACCAGAGGCCAAGGATCACATCAGCCTCATGCTGGAGAAAAATGACCTGACATAATTGGCATCTGGTCTTCAATCAATACATAAGCGCTGCCAGTGTGAAATGGAGCTGATGCAAAGGCACCTGTTGAGACTGAAGAGCAGACGTGCCACAACCTGCAGTACACTTATCTGCCCCTGCACCACACCACTGCGGTCAACAAGGCCAGGCTATGCAGAGGTTCGGGCCCTTCCATCCAGTACCCTTTCTTTCGGTACTGGCATTGGCACTCTACAGCAGCCTAGTGGTCTGTGTGGTGTGGTGTCCATTTTGTGTTGCAAAATAAAGCATAAAAATCGTTCAGCATAAAGAAATGATGTCTATCTTTCTGTCCCCCTGGAACAGTCACAGCACAATTGCACAACTTCAAGTATGTTAAGTATCAGTCATTAAACGGTATGGGAGGACTATTACACAGACTAGAGCAAGTCTTACCTTTCTGAGCAGGTATGGGTACATCTGGAGGTTCCTCAAACTTCAGTGTCTGTACCAGGGCCTCTGGAGTTATTTTAGTGCCGGCAAAGATCCCACTGGGGAAGGAGCTCTCTGCTGCAGCCTGACAGGTTTTAGATTGGAAGTAAATAAGCACTGGTAAACACACGTGTACCATATACCAATTCTAAAATTCCTCCATACCGGGTACTACAGTTTTAGATTGTATTCCTCTTCGTAAGTCTCATCTAAAAACAAGCAGGACTTCAAAATAAAGCTCTACTTTTACAGAGTAAAATAACGGAATGGCTCCCTTCAATCCCCCTGCCCACTCGGCTAATGAACATTCAGCATCACATGCCCTCGCGTTGTTTATTCCACAAGTTCTTCTTACAAACCTGTTTGACATTATTCGACGAGTCCTGCTTTTCCTTTTCCAGAAGTGGGGGACTTACTGTGTGCAGTCCCAATACAGGAGGCTTCAGTAAACTCTGAGTGAGCACAGTGTCGGGGGGCTGTGTGAGGCTGCTCGGCCTGTCAAGCTTCACTGCCTCCTGGTGAATCTTCTGACGGACGTGTTTGATCTTTCCCACCATGTTAATAAAGATTAGTGGAATTTATATTCAATTAAATCTAATGTATTACACACACAAGGAGTCGTACTGCTGCTCCCCGGTGTCGACGGCGTGTAATATTATCAAGTCAACTACACAACTACCGGAAGTGATTCTTATTAGCTTTCAAATTAAACGACATGTTTCTTACTTTGCTGTTTATCACTAGCGTTTTATAATGCCGTGGTTTGAATATGCATATCCACAAGAGAGAAGTCACTCTCTAGCTGTTTATTATCTCTCTTTGCTCATTCTTTTTCGGCCCCACGTGTATGACATCATGTAAGCTAACTTAAATGGCTAACGTTAGCAAACCCTGCAATTTACTTTACGTGTTAACTGTAAATATCTTTTATAACGTAAAAGAAACGATGTTCTCATTTCATTCACTTTCGAACTTTGTATTTCTTTGAAAATATATATACTGTACACATTAATAGAGTTAAAAAGTGTTAGTCTGAAAGAAAAATACCAGAAGTGCACGTTTCTACTCCGGGTAACTTGACATTGTTGACATGAGAAGCGTGACTGGTGTCCCTGATTACATGATCGGTGGAAAACCGGTTAGAACTAAAGTTCCGCATGCTATTTCCGCTGTCAAATGTGTTAAGCTTTTAATTGCTTAAAAAAGTAACAAATCAGGGCCAGATTAAGCTGCACTTGCTGACGATATAAAACAGTAAAGTAATTACTTATTACTATGTTAAAATTAGTAGTTAGCATACAATATAGTTATGTCTCAAAATAAATGTGTTTAAGTGATAAGGTTGGAAAACAACTGGACTGATTTCTTTTTGCCCACCCTAAATCTGCATAAAGAGAATTAAGCAGGTCTATGAGGAGAACAAAGTGACTGAATAGAGTTGTACAAGAAAATCTAGCAAATATTTATGTGGGCAGAAATTCACCAAGTTCATGTCATAAAACATTCTGTGTGAAGATTTGATTATATTTGGGTTATGCTTATTATTTTTATACTATTTAAATTTTGCCTTTTTTGTTTGTTTTTTGTTTAACTCGTAAGGATCATTTGCAACATATGTTCACTACTTTTTGCAGAAAGTTGTACATTGATCAATTAATGCATTAGCTAACGGAAGAATTGTTCATTTTCCAAATGTATATTTCCAATAGTATTCACTATCTTGCAACCAAATATTGATTCTGTGTAGCATATGAAATATGCAAGTAACAGCTTGTAATGTGAGCTTGGAGTGTTGTATATTAGATGATGGCATCATTTTTCCTGTGTCAGGACAAATATTAAGTTTAGTTTGTAAGCTCAATAGACACATATCAGAGACACAATGTTTGAGAAGAAATTCAACCAAGAAGTTTTAATATTTACCTATTAATAAGGTAATAATACAGAATATGTATTTTCCCCCCACAAGTTAATTAACAAGCTGTTTTCAGAGGAAAATTAGGCAGAGTCTGCCACATATAAACAAAGTAAAATAGGATAAGTTGTGTTGTCCTTTAAGGTCAGCTTGTTTATTCAGTCATGAAAAGAGAGTTTGTTTATTTAGTTTGTTTATGCAGAATCAGCCAATAACAGCTTTCTCTTCTCATTAAAATGTAATATATGTGTATAATGTTAAAAATAGCCATAGATTGTAAATGGATATACAGTAAAGTGTTGATGAAGGTTCTCAGTCAACCAGGTGCTGTATCGCGGGCAACTGATTTGTTTCAGTTTCTTGAAGATGTTTCACCTTTCGTCCAAGAGGCTTCTTCATTTCTAGAAAGATATACAGATATATAAAGATATACTTTACATTTGAGAGGTTGGCATGATACAAACAAGTAGCAGGTAGCACATACAGTAGGTTTCTTTGTATACAATGGTCAGATATTTGGGTTAGTAATGCAAGACTGCAAATGTTGTCAAGACCAAAGGCCACAATTGTAACTGTATGGTAGTATAAGGAATAACAGTATATTGTTCATTCCTCAGAGGGTTGTACACTTGTGTTAAAGAGGCAAATGCCCGTAGAGATTTTAGATTTTAAATCATAAATAACAAACATGTCTGAGGTTTAAACCCCAATAAGAGCAGCCACCTCAGTGATAATAAAGGATAAGACAGTGACACCATTAAGTGAAAATCATATTTATTTGCAGGTAGATGTGACAAATAAATATGAGGTTTTCTACAATATAAAACAAGCAACTAGTCATTTAAACACTACACTGTGCCATACTGTACAGTACATGTTAATGTTTGCATGAATACAAAAATAGACATATCAAAACACATTTAGACAAATGGGTAATATTTACATACCACAAAAATAACATCAGATGACACAATATACTCTTGAGTACTCGTGTTTTTCCAAGCTAATTAAGGGAGCTTAACAACAGTCACCTTTTTCTTTTATAAAAGAGTGACATGCAGAAGAATCTGGTGAAAAGCAGCCAAAAGTGAAATGTCTGATGAATGTCTAACTGGGAACAATAGGAGGCGTCATAATGCCCTGACCTTCGACCTCCTGTCGCTCTACTGCAGCTGATCAGTGGACTGCAGAAAGTTGTGGTTTTTGATAACAAAAGTGTAAATGTAGGATAGTGAGGCACACCTTCCCTGTATTTGAGCAGTTCTGTATCATCTGATTTAGAAGATAGAATTCAAATTCAACTTGATCTCTTTTTGAATTTTCAAATACAGTTCTTGCTGGCACAAACAACCCCCATTGCATTTTGCCAAGCACTGCTCTATCCATGTGGCTACAGGAGAAGGAAGTTTTCCATTTTGACTGAAGCGAAAGTGACAGTGTCCTTGAAGTGCTGTTCGCAAAGAAATACTGACAGAAAATAAACATCCTGATTAATGATTGGTGGCACATTCTTCTCTACAACACAATAATCAGCAGTTTTTTGTGCTACAGACACAGTACACCAAACATGAGCAGCGAGGTTCAAGTCAATCACAGGAACAAGTTGCGCACACAGTGAACAAAACAAAAAACATGCATATCTAATATACACCTAACAACCACTAAACATTTGGCGTAATATTTTTCACATCAAATAAGTATAATATTAAATGCTATCTTAGGAACTATTAGAAAGGATTCTGCTCTCATCACTAGATAGTAACTACATGCCGAGGATGTTCTTTCCACCAGTGGATGAGGAAGCTGAAGAGGGTTTATTCCAACTCCGTGATCCTGATGTGTACGAATAAGGAGGAAGGCGGAATACTGGTTCCATCTTTGGACAATAAATGAATGTGACGATAACCTGAGAATGCAAAAAAAATATTTATCTCAGACTACTGAGGAACAGTACACAAAGTAAAACACACAGACGTCACAGCCTTCTGCGTCAGTATTTCTGTGAACCAGTGATGCAATCAAATGTGTACAGCTCCACACACCATACTGACATTTCTACACTTGTCATATCACCTTCATATTACAAGTTATGAGCTGACTTTCATTTCGACAGGTGGAGGGGAAAGGTGATGGAGTTACAGGTGAGAAGGATGCCAAGCCAGTGACCGCAGTTCAAGACTGAGTTTGAACACTCACAATTTCCATTTATCTTTGTAGCAGCAAAGAGAAGACATTCTTGACGAGAAGTTGGGACATTTTCCAGCTATGTTCATTGGGCAGGTATATCAAGCAAAACATAATCTTTCCCTATAAGTGTCACTCTGCCCACTGTGTTCAGTTTATAAATAAATCATCAATGATAGACATCCTACATTTTAAAGGGCATTTGACCTCACAGACAGTAAAAATATAAGAATTGTTATAGTTTAAAAAATATATACATTTACCAGAAACATCTGCTTCATTAGTTTTTCAGGGTTTTTTTTTTTTTTTTTGGCCCTTTGAGCACCACGGGCTGTGTGTCATCTCTACAGCTGATATCTCCGCAGTCCAGGTGAGTGGAAATGATATGTATAATATGTTTATTTGATTTGGGGGTGAGCTGTCCCTTTAACTCCTTGTCTTCAGCCTTACCTTGCTGCATGCAGCTGAGAGGGAGTGTAAACTGCCCCACAAAGTCATTTTTGGATGTCTTGTCATAGTCCTCCACTACAAAGCGTACCATGGCCAGCTCTGGAGTGTGGATGGTGAAGCGCAGAGTGTCATACCACACAGGGTTGAACCCTGCAAAAGAGGACAGAAGGCGTCGTCAGTCATGCTGCTAAGAGGCAAATCTCCATTCTGTGTGGGACTAGTACCAATCTAACATATTAACAGTAACACATCCTGTCCCTCCAGTCAATACATCATTGCCTCCTTTATTTATTCCTACAGGGTGAGCGGCTTCTCTTTTACCATTGTTCTCGATGTATCTGGTCTCCTGCTTGGCCTGGTCCATAGGAACCCCGTGGATCTCCACCCTGACCAGAGGATCTACTATAGAGTCCTCTTTGATGTTGACTTTAGGCAGCTGCTGACCACTGATCACCTTAAACACAAACATACAGTGTCCTTAATAGAACAATGATTGAATGAGGAATACATGTTTTCTTCCTTCCATTGGGGTGTGTACCTGTATGGTGAGGACAACAGGTTGGTAGTGATCATGTTTTTGGGGCGTCTCAGGGTCAAATCCTTTCTCGGCCTCTCTCATGAAACTGGGCTTAAGGATGTAGCCACAGTTGCCATTCTGACTGAACAGTCCGTCGTTCAGATCCATCCCTTCCCCAGCAGTCTGGAAGTTCAACGCAACTGAATAAAAAAGAAAATGCATTGTAGAAGACTTACTGTTATTGCTTGTTTATAAATTTATATTCTCAACATACCGGGTCAGGCACTTTGAGTGGCGAATGAGAAAAACAATGTGTTAAAGCTGTTCGCTGCCCTTTACATTTTAACATCAGTACCAATAACCTATAAAACATGACCTCCCTGCTTTTCTCAAGCGAGACTCAGTCTACATTAAACTCATTTGGCAGACACTGTGGTCCAAAGAATATTCCAATAGTGAGAAATTCCAAGAGGTAGATGTCAACCAAATTTCATAGTATTTCCTTTTTAAACAAATGACTTAGGCATTTTCAGTTTTACCCAGGATGCGACTCACCACCATCTAGTGGTGGATGAAATCTTCTTTGGTTTGGTTGCTTTGTGATGTTTTGACTTTAATTATCAAATTTTTGTCTCTATTCTTATATTATCAACCAGCATTTATTTAAATTGTAGCCCAATGCAGCATTAACAGTGAAAACCATGCAACAGAAATGAAAACGATTAAAGAAAGGAGCTATAAATGGCTGCTTGAGATAAAGTCATGTCTGTCTTTCAGTTACAATCACCGATTTGGCACCCAGTATTCCACATTTCCTGAGGATTGAAATTGGAGGAGTCAGTTCGGAAGCCACTGGGATAAACTCTGGTCAGCTGCCGCGAGTTATGGTGCACAAACTCGGGCCCTAAAATGGAGATAATATCAGAAATATAATTAAGGTTGCCAGTAGGGTGTATCCAAAGCCCCTGTGTGTCAATCATAAACACAGTAACATTAAGTCTTTTTCATACTGACATTTGCTCCTAATTAGTATCTATTGCTTCACCCTAAATCTCAAAGTAGTCAAACTATAACAAAATATCTGCTGGTGATAGAACCAAAAACCCAATATAAAAGATGTCAACTGATACAAATATATATTGACATTATCTTTCATGATCCATTAATTCTAATGTCTGAGGCAGACAGGAACGATACGATGGACTCACCAGCCTCTCTCAGGTGTTTGCGGGCCTTGGACTCTGTGAAAGAGGCCACCTCATAGAACTTGGAATGAATGCGGGAGTGTTTGAAACTACTGAAGTGGACGCTTTTGCAGTAAACGACATAGTCTGACAGTTCCTTGGACAGACGCTGCTTTGACCTCTGTGGAAGTAAGAAAATCAAGGATGAAAATGTAAGACTGATAAATACATAGACTAATACATGTGTTTCAATGTAATGACGTCTCGCAAAAGTAATCAGTACATTTTGATGAGACAATGCAAGCAAATTTAAATATTGCCATGTCATTGAAGAGAGAGGAAGGCTATTTTGTATTGTTAATGTTACAGTAAAGACAGGGATCAGGGCAAACATATTAAAAGCTCTAGTCAGCCAAGGTTCAGCTAGTACACCAGCATATAAAGGACCTAAACCTCACCACTTTATATGTACCTATGTGACTGCTAATGGTAACGTTTGCCTAACACACCACGTTTTGCTGATGTTTCACTTACATAACGTACCACTAGAATGTTTGTTACACACAACCATCTGACCATCCTTAGAAAGCGTCACTTAAAAAACAAAACAAGTGATTGATAGTCAAGATAAGAGCAATAACAACTTTTCCATCTTGACAAGATTCACTGCTGTTCTTAACTCCTCTTTCTTTCTTTTTTTTTTTGGAATACTTTATTTTGAAGTTTTTTGTTATGCAAAACAATACAACTCATTCCCACATACAAAATAGTGCAAATAATAAGACAGACAAGTAAAGAGATAGATAGTAGAGTTATTTAGGAAAATAGATAGGGACATATAAACTATATATATACATTTATAATAATAATTATAGGAAAGATAAATAATTAAACAAATTTTTAAAAAACAAAAAAAAACAAACAAACATTATGACTGATGTGTCAAAGACACTTGAAACAATAGTACCTGGACATTATTATTGATCGTTGATTGTTATATTGGACCAGTTCAAGGTTTAGAGAGAGTCTACAGCTGTAAGGGGTAAAGTTTCAATATATTCAATGAAAGGTTGCCAGATGCTCAGAAAGGTGTCGTATCTATTTCTTATGACATATGTTATCTTCGGTAAAGCATGTCATCATTTCTGATATCCATTTCGATATGGAGAGGGAGGAGTCGGATTTCCAGGTCAATGCAAGTTTGTTGTATTTCCTAAAAGACAGAGTCCTGGATCTAATGGAATCGGTGTTTCCATGATTTTAGTTAGCGTGTCGCATAGATCATACCAAAATGTGGCTACTTTAGAGCATTGCCATGTGCAGTGCAACATGGTACCCTCAGCAATACTACATTTGAAACATACATTTGAGATTGAGGAATTGTACCGGTGGAATTTTTGAGGGGTGAGGTAAAGTTGATGAGGGAAATTGTAGTTAACCAGTTTGAATCGGGCATTTATAGTGGCGAATAAGCTACTCTGACACAAGCGAGACCACAGGTCCTCATGTATTTTAAAGCCCAGGTCGGATTCCCACCTCTCTCTTGATCGGTGTATGTTTTGTTTTGGATACTCTTCCATTTTTGTTAAGTACACCTGGCTAATAAAATGCTTTGGGCCTTTATTATTATGAAATATTTCCTCCATCTTTGTCAGGTTAGGCAATGTCATTTGTTCCCCCCAGCTTTTCTTCAGGAATGTCCTCAGTTGTAAATAACAAAAGAAATGTTTGTTGGACAAGTCATATTCAGCTTTTAGTTGTTCAAAGGACATAAGAGTCCCATTACTATAGCATGGCTCAAAATACATTATTCCTTTATCATGCCAGAGCTTAAAATTCTTGTTATCAGAGAACATTGGTATGAGTTTATTTTTCCATAAGGGTGTTTTGGGTGATAAATCAACCTTCACTCCAATAATTTTATGGAGTTCATACCATGATCTGATCAGGTGGATAGTAAGTGGATTTTTGGTTTTACTAATAATACTTTTGGGATTCCATTTATAAATAAAATCACTTTTCACCTCTTCATCAAGGTCATACATTTCAATTTGTATCCAAGAGGCGGTCGAGTCTCGCTCAAATAGGGGTAAGAGAAATCTCATTTGTGCTGCCCAATAATAGAATTTGAAATTGGGGAGTCGGAGGCAACCCATCTTGTAGTCCCATGATAGTTTTTCTATACTCATTCTGGGTACTTTGTGATTCCAAATGAATTCATTAATGGTTTTATTAAGGGTTTTAAAGATGTTACTGGGGATTGGGATAGGAAGCGACTGAAATAAATACAGTATCTTAGGCAGAATGCTCATCTTTATACAGCTAACTCTGCCATATAGGGTGAGGGGTAGGTCTGTCCACCTGTTGAGGTCTCTTTCTATTTCTTGGATCAGTGCAGGGAAGTTCAGTTTAAACAGATTTTTCAAGTTGTTATCCACCTGGATACCCAAGTATGTAAACCCATTTGGAGCCCATTTAATGGAGATTGCTTGGTGTACTTCACTCTGGTCGGCTTTAGTTATAGGGAATATTTCACTTTTTCCATAGTTTACCTTATAGCCTGATACTGAGCTATAACTGCTCAGGAGAGCTTGTAGCTTGGTAAGAGATTGATTTGGGTCCATGAGAAATAAAATTACATCATCAGCAAATAGAGTAATTTTGTGAATTTGTTGACCAACCTGGACACCTTTGATGTCTGCATCCTGTCTCACTGCTTGCGCCAGTGGTTATAATGCCAATACAAAAAGCCCGGCTGAGAGTGGGCAGCCCTGCCTGCTGCTTCTTTGCAGTGTGATAGGAGTTGAAATTATGCCATTCTGGCTATCTTTGCCTGTGGCTTATGATATAGGTTTTTCAACCAATTAATAAAAGATGCGCCAAACCCAAATCTGTCAAGAACCTTTAGGAGATATGGCCATTCAGGGCGGTCGAAGGCCTTTTCGGCGTCCAATAGTGGGATCACTTCCGGTTTTAACTCCTCTTTCAAGAAAGAAATATTCTCTATATTATCTAAGCTAACATCTTTAAGAGCTGACATTGTTGTTTTCAAACAGACAGATGACTACGACGCTTGCGCGTGCCCCAGAGCGAGGACTCAAAACACATCCATTATTACAAGCCTGTACTCTAAATGCCTTATGTCAGCACATATAAGCACATATCACATCCAACCTCCACACACGCATCAAATCTAAATCAAAACCAAAACATGCCAGTCTGGCTACAAGGAACCAAATCCGCATTAAAACGCGCAAAATAACCTCTGAAATACTATAACATGCATTCACAGTGCCGGTCAGAAAGAGCTGCAAACAGAATAAAACGTGTTGTTTTAATATATATTATTAATTGTTAAAATAAAATGTTTCATAATCAAACAAGTTATTTTTAATCGTTAAGGTTCGTGTTCTGAGTTTTTCTATTAAAATCTTGTGTAAATGCAATAATTAGCCTACGGTTTACAATGTGCGATGATATGAATATTGATAAATGTAGGCTATAATTAAACTTGTTAAAATGTACATTTTAAAATAAAGTAATTCTATTCTATTTAAGTGCTATATCGTTTTTTGAAAAAATATCATGACACAATGAACGCATTCATCACTCAATCGTGCATTTACATGAGAGATCTGACGCGTCACTACCTGCCAAATCTAAGGTGATAGTTACTACATTTGTGGGAAATCGGGTGTTACGCTTGTAGAAGGCAGCGGCTTTTACATTTGTGGGTTTTATTACATTAAATGCTGCAGATTTGTATTACCTTTGTGGTTTATTACGTTTGAGGACATTATTACATTGGTGAGCATTAGGCTACATGCTGCCTACAGAGATCCAATCCTCAGCAACATCATATAGCCTACAACACAGTGCTAACAATTAATAGCCTAATACAGTTTATACAGATTAGTTCTGTGATGTCTAAAAATACATTGTCCACGTCTCCTTTCCCGCTCACATCACACATAATGAGGTAGCTATACGAGGTATTCTCTCCACTGCTGGCTGGTCCAGGTAGCCAGGAGAGAGAGGCAGGTGGAGTCACTGTCATCAGTGGCCTCTGAGCTGTCTTTAACTCCATCTCCAGCCTCTGTCGGCTCGTCCTGTATCATGGTCACCCCGGGGCCGGCTGTCGCCTGGCTTTCACCGGCAGCAGTCCCCGCAGGTGCAGCGGTGGTGTCGGTCTTCAAGCTTGCATCTGCCGAAGAACTCGCCTCTTGCTGCTCCTCAGAGTCATTCGTCGTCGATTTCTTTGTAAATCCGAAATTTGCCAGTAGATTTCCCTGTTGTCTTTTAGACAAGATGACTGCAAAACATCGCGTGCTCCAGCGCGGTCTCTTTTTTTCGTTTGGTGAGGACGAGAATTGCATGCAGGCCGGCATTATTAAAATGAAATAGTGATGCGCAAATCATACATTAAAAAAAGCCTAATTTTACACTTGATCTATGATTATGAAAAAAAAAAAAAAAAAAAA